>JBBMEF010011157.1:0-21867 GCA_037832685.1 Sicyos baderoa | reverse complement strand
ATCATCTTCTTCCCGATTCTTCTTCCTCTCTAAACTCGATTGATTGGTGCATCGTTGGTTTCGTCCACGCTCAACCTTCCGCTTGATCTCGGAATCTCCATTCCAAAGATCACAAGATATTTCTCTAGATTCAAAGATATACTTTATGAAGAGCCAGGAGAGAATGTTAATGAGCATCTTCATATGCGTTTTTTGAGCTCTGTCGACCTTTCGTCAGAGAGTGAGACGTAGCTGTTCTTGGGCTCAAAGACGAGCATTACGAATGGAGACCTTTCAAAGCTATTTGGGAAGTGGAGTGAGGTTCAATTAGAGAATGCAAAGCTGGCTGGAAGGTGCTTTGAGTTAGATAAGCTCTTTCTTCTTTGGAAGCAGAAGTCAGTCATAAATACTTCTTTTCGTAAGAGATGGTGCATGCATGTGTCATTGTAGAAGACTTGTCAGGTGCAAACTTTATTGTCGAAGAAGAAAGGCGTTGTTTCTTCTTCGAAGAGAAATCAGAGTTTCACTTCATTAATGTTAGTAGTAAATCTCGAAATTTAAATCTAAAGGGAAGCACACCTTCAAAGTTCAAACATTTAACCACCGCACGACTCAATTTATTTTTTGACAAGTGTTTCCCTTCCAAATAAGGTTGTTGTGCAAAAACCAATGCCAAACAAGGTCTTCTTGTGTCCTTGTAACACTCATTGCCAAACAAGGGGGGGTTAGGTAGTCCAAAGTCCAAACCGCTCTAAACCCCTTTCTTTCATTCCTCTCCCCTAATCTTCTCCTAATGAAACCCTAATTTCAAAAACCTCCGTCCCAACGAAGAACGAGTAATCTTCGAGAAACAGCTAACCAGATCTGTAATTACCAGTTTTGATTCACTATGTTCGGTCGAAGCAGCAGGTTCCGCTCGTTTCCCTTGGTAATTGGCGCTGTTATGTAAGTTAATTTCGATCACTTATCCTACCTCTTTTGATATTCAAATTGCTGTATCAAAATTTATCTTACAAATTCATTTTCTTGCAATTTCTCTCCTGAATTTATTTTCTGCCTGCAAATTGATTTTAGTGTCAGTAATTTCTTCTTATAATGAGATTTGTAGTTTTTTTTTTTTTTTTTTTTTTTTAATATCCGAGAGTGTTAAGGCCAGCTTATGGATGTCAAGGAACTCATAGAAACTTAATTCTTAGATGAATGATCACCATGAATAACTCATCATATTTTCGTTTCTTAAACCCGTTTTGACCACTAGGTTACGTATGGCTATTATAATGGTTAAAAGTTTGGAGTTCTTGGGTTGTTATGAGCCTTCTGACCCATCATTATATGACAACATATGGGGAACTCACAACTTTTAATAGTTTTTGAATTCCGTCTCCAAGGGTGGCACAAGTGGTCGAAAGCTTGAGATTTAAAGGTGTGCTCCCCTCAAGGTTCCATGTTTGAAACTTACCTATGACATTAATTTGTAGACACTTCACGTGTCTCCATTCCTTTGATGTCTCTCGGTGCCTAGCCTTGGGACAGATGTGGTTACCCTGGGTATAGTGGAGCAAAGCTCCGATTTCTCGGTTTAAAAAAAAAAGTTTCTAAACTCCATCAGCCACTAGTATTTAATAGAGTACATATAGTTTCCTCCCCTGTAATTTAAGTATAATGTCTCACCTAGTAACCAAAAGTCTGTTAATGCAAGTTTATGAAGGTTGGAAAATAAGCAAAATTCTTGATTCCAAACTGTTTATAGGAAAAGTTTCTGTTTACAAACTGAGACTGTACCATGAATTTATGAATTCACAATGTTTTCATTTCATTTGTGGATAAGGCCTGTGCTTCATTAAAAAAGAACTAAACTTGAGTTTGGTTTAGTATTTAAACTCTGTTAAGAAGTTTTGATTCCAAACTGTTTATAGGAAAAGTATCTGTTTACAAAGTGTCTGAATGAAGAATCTGATTTGACTCTATGATATATATATTTTGCAGCATTGGTGTTGTTTCTGGGAAAGCAATATTTGGGCCACCTCTTGATGAATACTGGAGAAAGAAGCTGGACGAAGAGGCAGCCGCAAAGGATTCAGGTACTACGACCTCGAGTTAGCTTAATAGTCATGTTTAGCAACATGAATATGCAGCGATTGGAGAATATTCTTTCTGAAACAATTATTGAATATTTAATAATCTGTTCTTTAGGTTACAACTATACCCTTGATTTGTTGATCTTCTAAAACATATATGTATCCTTGAGTTCTAAGATTTGGATACCAAAGCTGCATTCCTTTATTTATGTGACAAAAATGGGAGTTCACTTCAGGTCACCAGTCATTGTCTTTGTATTGTATCTCTTACTTATAAAGGTGGATCAAAGGGGTTAGTAAATTGAAGAAAAATATTCTTAAATTTTAGAACGGAACAATCAAAATCTTGAATATCATATCCTCAAGGGGAGTCTTTTACGGGGTACAATGAAATCTGGTTATGTGTTTGCATAATCTTGACTAGTTAATTTTTTTTTTACTTCGAATTGGTTGATAAAAGAATTTTGGGATCACTAGTTAAATTTTTTTTTTAAGTGTTGTCTTTTAAGGTTACTTTTCCTTTAACTTAGGGAGTTTTATTTTCAAAACCCTGGTCCTTTTAGATTTAAAAAGTCAGGCCGTTGCGTAATTTACGACTCTATATCCCTTCACTGCACGTTCGGACTAAGAAGCATGTCGGCCTTACCATAGTTAATACACTGTCTTGAGGCTGCCACTTACCTAGGAATTGATTTTTTACGGATTTTTTTAATATCTAAATATTGTAGGGGCAGGTGGTATGTCCCATGACATTAGTTGAAATACGTGAAAGCTGCCTAGAGGCTTGCCAGTAGGACACAAAATGACCTTCAACACCTCACCTTCTTCCACATTTGCTTTCCTAAACAATAAACAATCATCTGCAAACGACAAACGAGAACAGATAGGGGGATTAAGGCCCCCTAGAAGCTCTAGTAACCTTAACCATCACTGAAAAAGATATTGATTTAACTGCGATGAAACTCGATTTTCTACATAGGCCTGGTTCATATTCAGCTTACAGGGAGCTAGGCCATGACTTTATTGTTGCTATTTCTTTTAATGATCCTACTATTGTTGGAAGAAGTTCAACATGACACAAAAATATACCAATTTCATTTATGAACTTTTAAATTATCTACAAAAATTACTTTAAATACTAAATTCAATTCCTTGAATGGAAGACTGGAATTCGTGTGAGCATCCCCTGGAAGAAGTTCTAAGAATTTCCAGTTCGTTTATCAGAGGCATCAACCAAAGTAATTTGTCATAAATTTTCTTAAATTAAGATTTAAACAAATAAATAGATTATCCTAATTTATATCCATGTGTGGGGTCCCGATTTCCATCACAAACTCATCCTCATTGGCGATAATCTGTAAATTATGTATCAAAGACAGAGTAGTTAATGGTACCTTGAGTTCGGTAATGATCTCATGAGCCACGTTTTGTTGTTTAGCACAACGAAAATGGAAGAAAAAAATGTGGCTCAAATTAGATTACATATTTAAGCATGAAAAATTAGGCCAATACATGACATAAACTTAACAATTATAGAGTGATCTAGTGGTCAAGATGAAAAATTATAGAGTGATCTAGTGGTCAAGATGAAAGGTTTCGATTCATAGAGTCTTAAGGAGTATTTGACTTTTGATTTTATGAAATTTGCAACTCCTCAAAACTACATCAAAAGAACTGTGTGACTACTCAAAATAACTAATCATTTTTAATCATTCAAAATAACTAATTTTACATAATTTATATTGATTGTAACTCCTCCACAAAATCTATATTCAATGAATTATACTACAACCTTAATTTTTAATCATTCACTCCTTATCATGCAACTACTTATCCAAACATTCCTTATTAATTAATTTTTTACGAGTTTTTTTTATTCCAAATGTTGTAAAATTATGCTATATGTTTCGTGACAATAGTTGAAGTGCGCACAAACTAACTCATAAATAAAAGAAAAATATATAATATAAACTTTTCTCATATTTGAATTAGACAATCAATGTGTACATACAAATGTAATCTTAACTATCATGAATTAGCTCAATTAATCAAGGAGGGTTTTGAGGTGCATAAGGTGATGAGTTCAAACCTCATGGTGACCACCTATCTAGAAATTAATTTCAAATACCTACAGATTTCCTTGTCATCCAAATGTTGTAGAGTCAGGCGGTATGCCCCATAATATTAGTCGAGGTGTGCGAAAGCTGGCCCAGACAGTCACGAATATCAAAAAAAATATGCAATATTGGTTATAACATTTAGATTTAACAAACATTTACACACAAGATTAAGTCATTTCTAATCATTTAAATAATTCACTCTAATCATTCAAAATAACTTCTCATGCATCTACTCATTCAAACAATTTTTAAAAATTATTTTTTTACGAACTTTTTTAAGATTTAAATATTATAGGTTAGACAATATATCCTATATTATTTCATAACAATAGTTAGACTTGGGCACAAACTAACTAACAAATAAAGGAATATTTGAATTAGCTAAAATGAATGTGGACATAAAAATGCAATATTGATTAGTACCTTTTTTTTTTTTTGAATTCATATTGATTAGTACATTGATCTAAACAAAAATATGCATTTACACACAAAAAGTCTCCTTGCACGTTAAAAATTCAAAAGATTATATTTGTATTAATCATGATTGTGAGTTACATAAATTATTTATTATATAACTTAAATCCACATGCGCCACCGCGTGACATAAGCGCAAAACAATAATATGATTAAATATATTTTTTCATTCTAATATTTTTTAACTTATATTTCCTATCATGCATGACATAAGCACAATCCAATGTGATTATAGTATTTATATTTTCATTTCAATTTGTTTTCCTTATCCTCTTGAAATAGCTAAACAAACACTACCATTGACTTAAAAAGATGAATTTCCTAAGAAGTTATATTTAACAAATTAATAGATCGCCTATTTTATCTTTATTATTAAAATTAGAAAAACTTCAAACCCTCTGTCCCCGAATAATACAATGGTCAAATATCATTTTTCAAATTCAAATTTGTGATTGTAGAATTACAATAGATTAACATCGAATAAGATAATCAGTTGCATCACTAATTTTCAGTCTAGATTTAAAAGTTATGAGTGAGCTTGATTGTAAATCTATTGTTATGTGATGAGTTTTGAGATGGGCACCAATGCCCCAAATGTAATACAATAGGGTGAAAATCTAAAACGTTGTTAAAAAATATATATATATAACCATGAAAATAGTTTGCCCAAATTTATTATTAATTATTGTAAATGACATCATGAAAACACCATGAAATTTAATAAATCTTTAACTAAACACAATTTAATGGGAAAATATCTGAATGTGAAGCTTAAAATTCAAAAAAAGAAAAAAAGAACAACAATACTAATATCTTTTAGAGTAGTCTCCAAAGTACCCATCATAAGAACCCGACCGCTCATCGGGAAAATTCCGGCGGGCGGAAGACGGCGGCGGCGGATCGGAGAAATTGGGGCGAGGAGGCGGCATGGCATGAAGACGGGGATCAAGAAACTCAGGAGGAGCAGTGAGCTTCTGAACAACATCCCGAAAATCAACAGGGTCGACCTTGTAAACCCGCGGCTTGGCCCGCGACGGCGGCGCCACGATCTTTCCTAGTGGCGTCGCCGCCGACTCGGAATAATAATAAGAAAAGGAAGAAGAAGAAGAGTGAGGTTCCATGTTTAATTTTGGTTTAAAATAAAGTTTGGAAGTGTGTGTTTGGTTGGTGTAGCTTTTTTGTAGTTATATATATATAGAGAGAGAGACATATAAAAAGAAATAATTAATTTTGTAATGAATATTGTATAGTTTGTGTTGGTGTTGGTGTATTTAAAATAGCCGCCGGCGTCGTACGACTACGTGTATGGTTTGACCAAGATGGGTAATTAGAACATGCATCGCACGTGTATGCGTTTTGAACGCGATATAAGAATTAGATGGTGGGTTTGACCAGAAGTCAAAATCAATATATATATATATATTATTTATTATTTTCTTTATGTTTTTTTATCCGTCACAATTATGCGGAATTTCGTCATCGTTGACGAGTGAAGCCTTTCTCAAACAGGAATGCGATTCAGTCAAATCGGTGTGTATAGAGGAAAACAAATTCTAGAATTTTCGATGACTATTATTAGTTTGAGTTATCTGGATGAAAAATTAATTAGGGGAGTTATTTTGAGTAATTTTCTTTTGATAAATTATTTAGAATAATAAAAAAATAAAAAAAATGTGTATGGATATGATTTTTATGTAGAAGATTTATTGTTTAGTTGAGGATTTGAAATGAGTGATTATTTTTTAATAATTAAAACTGAGTTATTTTAAATAGGAGTTTTTGCAGAAATAGACCAAATTGATAAAATTTAGTAACTATAATCAAATATACAGTATAAAGTAATACTTTTTATACCGAATAATTAATACACAATAGAGTATGATGAGTATTATTTATATTGTATATTAGATTATGAATGCTAAATATTTTCAAATTTGTCTAGATTTGTAATTATTTTGTAAAATTGAACTATCAAATATAATTTCCCTTTTAAATAATTGGAAATGAATTTAATTATAGAAATAGGTGGTTTGAAATGATGAGTTATTTTGAATAGTTAAAATGATGATAATTAAAACTAGAAAGTAATGTTGAATTATGTTAAACTATCCATCAACCCAAAAGCTTAAAATAGTGGGTTGGGATAAATTTAATTATATTAACTAACTCTCCAACTTGGTAGGGATTCGAACTCAAGATCTCTACTTTGATACCATGTTGAATTATGTTAAACCACTAAAAAAATAAATTAATGAGTTATGATAAATTTAATTATATCAACTAATCATTAATATAATTTTATGTGGTGTACTTCTAAATTATGAGGGGATATTGAAGAAATGATGATAGCGAAAGCTAAAAACTAAAAACAATTTAGAAAAGTGATAAATATTAGAATTTGAGATATTGAGTTCGAAGGTAAACCGCATGTGATTTCAATATCAAGTACCATGGGTTCGTGTGTAAAGTATTAATTTTTTTTTTTTTGAAGTTTAAACCCTGATGCTGGTGTTAAATTAGTTTACAACCAAATAATGAAATCATTGTGCTACTAACTCTATCGTAATATTAAACTTGTATGTTAGGATAGCTCATTAAAGTAATTTTGTCTCTTAACAGACATATATTATCTAATTATTTAAATTATCTTTGTGTCGTGAATCGTTGCAATTTAATCCGAAATTAAACAAAGTTGATCTAATCTTTTATTCATAAATTGTTTAGGCCTCGTTTGATAACCATTTGGTTTTTTGTTTTTGATTTTTGAAATTTAAGCATATTATCACTCAAATTCTCTACAATGTGTTCCACTATTCCTACTATATGTCCATCTTTTCTTAAGAAAGTAGGTGAATACTAACCAACTTTTAAAAATAAAAACAAACTTTTAGAATCTACTTTTTTTAGTTTTTAAAAGTTGGTTAGTGTTCTCCAACTTTCTTAAGAAAATATGAATATATAGTTGGAATGATGAAACAGTAGTAAATTTGAGTGAGAATAGGCTTAAATTTCAAAAACCAAAAACCAAATAATTATTAAACGGGGCCTTAGTAACCATGTTTTCTATTGTGGGACGAAGGATTCAACATTCCTATCAATTGACATTAAAGCAATTTTGTTTGATATTCAGAATTAAAGATTAGTGATGGTAGGCATTGAAATTTTTCATCTATGTGATATCTAATTTGCAAATTGATTGTTTAGGTTATAATAGAGTGTTCCTTTTTAGTATAAGTTAAGAAATGAGAATTATAAATACTGATTTTAGGGATCGAACTTGCAATACTAATATTAAACCAAATAATGAAATTACTGTGTCATTGACCAATTCGGTATAATAGAGTGTTCTTTGAAAACATTATTAATATTACACGATTTGATGATTGTCATACTAGAATGAAATTAAAATTTAACAATAAGGTTTTATGCGACCGATGATCATGAATACATCCTTATGATCAGAAGCAAGCATCCAATAGACAACAACAACAAAGTGCTGCTAAACTGCAAAACAATCATATACTAATACTTTCATTTCTCCAATAATTAGGCAACATTTTAAATTATTTTTCCTCGTTTTTTTTTATTTTAAAAAATTAAAACTTGTTTTTTTAATAAGAAATACTCAGTTTTATTTATGAATTATAGATCCTTTGTCTCTTCTCTTAGAGCCCCAGTTTGATTCGGTTATAATACTTAATTTGTCAATGATTATAATAATATTTTTTTTCAATTTTATGGAACTATAAAATCTAAATTCTAATTTTTAAAATTCAAATTAATTCAAACTTATTGAAGACAAAATAACTAAAAATGTTATTGAAACCCAAAAAAATGGTATGAAATTCAAGGAAATTGGTTGTAAACAATAAATTCTAACCTCTTATTTCAGTTGTATCAACATTTTTAAAAATATTATATACTTAATAAAATATGAAATATTTTACTAAAGTTTTATAGGTCAATTTAATGCGATTGATTGGACGACTTTTTGATACATTCGCAAGATTTTCTAAGATTTTGGATATATATGTATATATATAAATTAAATTATTTTTTTTTTGCTAATGAAAAAATTTCAAAATCAAAGCACGAGAATTTTTATTTAAACCTATAACTTTTCGATTTTTTTACCATAATTTGGACTTTTTTTTATATCGAAATAAGAATGATTTTTTAGAAAAAAAATTAGGAAGAAAAACTAATTATTATTAATATTAGTAGTTAAAGAAAATGAATTAGATGAGAAGAAAAGAGAGAAAGTGACTCACCATCCTTCAAGGCAACCAGTGGTTTCACTTTTGGGAGGAGGTTGCTGCGGCGGCGCATACGGCGGCGCGTACCCCGAGGGCGGAGGAGGGGGGTACCCTTGAGCCGCAGGGTAGCCCTGAACAGGGTACCCTGGCGGAGGGTAGGCGTCCTTCGGAGGGAACCCTGCAATGCATAATTAATAATAATATATATATACTCTATAATTAAACATAACCAATTACTAAACACACGGCGGCGGGCGGCGGTGTTTGGCTAACCTTGCGGCGGCGGAGCCCCAACCGGCGGCTGTTGGTGGTCGTAGTAACTCATGATATAACGGGAGGATTAATTTTCCGGCGAGGGATTTGGTTCAACTTGAAAGGAGGATTATATGATATGCTTAAATTGTTTGAGAGGACATAGTGGGAATAGAATAATGCTTCTTATATTAATACATTTAGTTTATGGTTGCCAGAATCCAATATAAAGTGTGAGTTTATGATTAATGAATGGCTTAGGAATTAAAAAAAGAAAATGAATTTGAATGAAAGGGGATTTTTGAGGTATAATAAAAATAGGCTAAAAAATTGCATCCATAATACAAAATTGAAAATAATTGCATTTATACCAAAATTTTGAAACTCAATCGAACTCAATCAATAACCGGTAACTGAATTCAATCAGTTGAGCTCAATTCCTTAACAAACTGATTGAATTCAATCACGAGTTATTGATTGGGTTCGATTGAGTTCAATCACTCAGAATTTTGGTATAAACCAATTTTTGATATAAATATGCTATAATTATAATAGAGAACGTTAAAATTGGTATACATAACAAATTTCGTTAAATGTATGGCTTTTGGTTTTTTATTATTAAAGAAAAAAAATATTTACATGCTGCCTGACAACATATAATCCCTTTTTGGCAAAATTTGAATCATCCATTTTTTTTTTCTTGGTTTATCAAAATTAAAAATAAAATTTGTGATCCAAATTATGCCACATGAGTGGCTATTCAAATATTTTTCATTAATAAATCTATTTTGATTTAAAAATAAAAATAATAAAAGAGGTTATAAATTTGAATTTTTTTTTTATTATTAATTAATGAATCGGTTTTAAAGGTGTTTGGGAAATGAAATCCCACTAACAAGGCATTGGAATTTGGGTTTTTGGATTTGTTGGAATGAGTAAAGTTTGGTATTCTTTTCCACCAAATCAAGAACTCATTCTCTCTCTCTCCCCATAAAGAAGTTTTGGATTACTTAAACTCAACCATGAAATTATGCCGTGAGAATCATACAAAGAGATTATTGTGTTATTTTATCTAATCTTCTAAAAATAAAAATAAAACAAAGCAATTATTGGAGCATAAGATTCTTCATATAAGTGGCTTACAAGCTTCCCAAAATAATCACAATTAATAAATCACCACTTCTTCTCACTACATAACAACACTAAGATGCACTAGATTGTGAATAATTTTTTTTTTTTTAATATACATTTTGATACACTAAATCTTAGTGTTGTTTATGAAATAACAAATTTATTTTCAAGAATATAATCATTTCATGATATAGTCCATTTCATGATAAAGTACTAATTCATTCAACTTTTGTCATATTGAAAATGTTTATTTTTAAATAACTTTGTTTGTGATTATAATCAAAGCTTCTAATATTCTAGAATTAAATTTAGAGTTTAATTGTAGCCCATAATGTCAACGATTGCAGGCTGAGACAATCCTTTTAATTTAACAATGATTTTAGAGCCAACAAAAGTATAGTCAAAAGATGTTACAAATTTCTTAAACTTGGCAAAAAAAAATCAACCGAGCACATTCTAGAAGAAAAATCACAATTCAAGTTCAAATTTTGAAGCCTGAGCTCCTTTCTACCTTAGGATACATCTTTGATGTAACAAGAATGAAATATCAATCATCCAAATGCAGCCCTAAAAGTCTATAAAGTTACATTAGACCATGCTTCTCAACCATTCAAACAAATCTACATGAACATGTAAGTCATTTCGATACCCTAAATCTACGTGATGAATAATAATCTAACATACAATGAGATTCGAGTTAGCGGGTGTGATCGATATGTTTAAACGCATCCTGCTGCCTCCCAGAAAAGCCATAATAACTACGCAGGCAGTATGTTTTACTCGTCTAATCTTACAGCGCCGTGATCGACCTTGACCAATCAGGTCCAAGGGAGCCACGTCCGACGGTTCTCGGTTCTTCTACTACTTTGGGGAGTTATGCTAATTCTATCTGCATTGTCAACAAGCCACCTGCTGAAATCTGGTGAAGAAACTAATCCTTCCAGAGCTTTTTCGGTCGAATCCTTGGTGAACCTTTCCCACTCATCCTTGGAAAATTCTCTACGTCCGGGTGTGGAATGGAATGTCGAAGGATATTCATCTGCATTGAGCATAAAGAAATGTTTGTTAGAATAAATCCAAAATGAGAAAAATGGCAAAATGGTATTTATAGTATTACTTCATCATCAATATCATATACAAATTGTTTTTCTTCGAGAATGTCTTTTATTAGTTAAGATTAAAGATGACTAGAGACATTTATCTTACCACGTTCAGAAGAACTGCACGACTGAAAGGCGAAGTTTCTGTCTTGAGATTGATAGAACCTTGGGTCTTCATAAGTGTCGGAATCGTCAAAATGTGGCGTATGAGAGATATGAGATCTCTTGGGTATTCTCTTTGGTGATTTGAACAAATTCCTGAACAAAAACAACCCGCAGTGTCATACACTATATGAAATACATGAAGCATACGTGTTTCTTCTAACTTTTCATTCATCAATGAAAGTTTCCGTTTCCTATCAAATACACGAAGCATACACCTTATGCTGACTTGCTGTCACTTTATATTTCAGATTGTAGGAACAGAAATCTCCACACAATATGACAGTCTCATGTACTGACTAGGCAAATAAGTTCATTATAATCACGTTCTGAATTGGAGACTTTCAATTTGTTTACCCGATGAAGTATGAGAAATGATTCTTCCAATAACACAAAGGCATTTGAGCTTATACATCATTTTAACGAATAATGGGGTTGATAGTGAATATTGAAAAGTGAATGAATGGTGTTTTTCTTAGTTCAACAACATTCGGGGGTGAAGGATTCAAATCTATGATCTCTTGTTTATACTTATGCTGATCCAGCTAAGTTCATCTTGACAAGTGAATGAATGATATGGAGGTACTATGGATTTTGGATAGAATACTAACTTGTACTGATGACGAAGGAACCTCAGCTTAAAGATTCTCCTCAGCATTGATGAAGCAATTAATCCACATATTAACACTCCTGTTGCCAGCAATGGATCCAGAGAACACTGAAAGTAATTTAAATTTATAAAACGGAAAATTGCTCGAAAATATGATACATCTTAAGCACAGACATAAGTTTTATGATACTTGATGTAGACTAAACTGGTCATAGATTATCCGAAAGAGAAACAATATTAATAATAATAGCTAATGTTGACTTCCAAATCTTCCCGTCATCGAGGCCACATCATATATCAAATATCTATAAAATTTATTTTTCCCATGGACTATGAAAAAACAAAGAATTTCCAACAGTGGAAGTAGTAATGATAATGAGAAAACCTGAAGAATCAGAAGAGTAGCCAAAATCCGTATGGACCATGTAACAAAAAGTGATGTGCTAGTATCAATTGATCCATCTTCGTCAAGGACAAATTTTTGGACTACCCAAAAGCCCAACCATGCTCCAATCAGAAAAATAAAAACCAGTACAAATGCAGCTAGCTGCAATCAATAATTTCAGAAATTTAGATCCCTGGTAATTATTGTATTTCAATGAACTAATATTGAAAGAATACAACAATTGTTAGAAACCTGAGGGAAAAAAAATGATTACAGAATACGATATATACCAAACACATGTCCTTATGTACAAGGCTGGAAGAAGAGCGGAGTGGGAAATGATAATGTTTTCCATGCGAGCTTTTTTTTTATGGAAGATTATTATAACATATTTTTAAATCTTTTTTAGAAACCAGGAAATCAAAACTTTGCTCCACTATATCCAAGGTAGCCATGCCCGTCCCTAGGCCAGATATCGAAAGACAACGAAGGAATGGAGACACGGGAGGTGTCTACAAATCAATGTCACAGACTCACAAGTGAGTCTCGAACTTGGGACCATGAAGAGAGCACACCTTCAAAACTCAAGTTTCGACCACCGCGCCACCCCTTGGGGCGAAAGATTATTAATTTATTATAATTAAAAAACTGCATTTTAGCACAAAAATGTTTTGCAGTAGGGATATGTTGTCTGTGTCCTAGCTAACATGACTAAAATTAACCTGATCATTGGCTAAATAAAGGTATATCAATTTTTTTTTTTTAAAAACAATGTTCAAACTTTTGCCAATATACACACACATGAGGTTCTTGCAACCAACATAATTACAAGGTACCAATGCATTAAAAGAGAATTAAGAACAATGTCAATACTTCTGTAAATTTATTCAAGGCTGAAATACAGGAAAATTATCAAGAAAGTAAAGATAAGTTACGTACAGGATTATACATGTCCTCACTTATACCCATTTCCAAAAGTATTTGATGGAATAATCCAGGTATGTAACGGAGGAAAAAAGATCCCAGACCAACCTGTGGTAAGATGGATTGTAAGTTGTACACTCAGTACTTCTATGATCACAAAAAGAAGATATGTGAGACTGACAAAATGTCGATACCCACTGCAGATGCATATAGAAAAATTGCAAGCGAGCTCTTCCGACCAGTTGGAAGAAGCTTCATCCCCTGCCAGTAACCAGGCAAGAACAAGTATTATTACATTATTCACAGATGATGCAAGAAATCCAAGTTCACAGTTTCAGTTCTAAGCCCTTACAAAAAGTTATTATGTGTACCCAAAAAAGGAGGTAAGCCAAAATACATGATGAAGACAAAAATTGAGAATAATACAAGTTGATCCAAGGGTGGGAAGAAGGTTGCAATGTTGAACTAAAATGCCCTAGGGAGTTGAATAACCTTTCCTCAAATGTGTATCATGAAAATATTCTCAAGTGGGGATGAAGGAGGGCAATTTGTATGCATTTAAGAAGATGCCTCGTTAATGAACAAGGTTTCTACGGCTTCCATAAGTTTGATTTTTTTCGGGGAGTACTAATAGTAATGAGTAATGCTTGAGAGGGGATATTAACACAATGAGCAAAATGTTTAGAAAAGATCGATCCTAAAAAGGATAATGGGAAGTCAATGTTGAAAAGCATTTAGAAAATAACATCATGATGTTGTCACCAAGATCGACTACGTAGCTTACCAATGGCATTCTCAAAGTTACCATGCTAAAAAAAAGGTACCAATTTTCAGGTGACCAGAAACAGAACAAAATATCTCTTTTTTATTCCGTAAGCAACATAATATCATTGAAACTTGAAATAAGTATGACATAAACATTTGGATTAAGATAGAAGATAGTAACTAATCACCTGAAAAAGGATCATTAACACTACAAGGAAAACTCCAATTGTCATAGCGCTGCCATAATAGAATGCTAATGACTTGCCCAGAATCGAGGCCAAACTCATCAACACCATTCCCAAGATTAAAAAGATTATGCGGTACACAAAGAATTCTGCAAGGGGAGGGCGAGGTTAAGAATCTATCGTCTTCATTCTTCTCAAGCACATAAAATTGAAATTGAATTTTTCCCACTTTATTTTTCTTGTGACATTCACAGAACAGAAGTACTTACCTTCTTCAATGGATACCTCAAAACTCTTCAAGGATAATCCAGATGTTCTAATATCTAAAAGCTTGTGATCAAACGGCGACATGGATTGAGCCCAAGAACCCTTGGAAACTTTCTCCCACTGACTTTGCGGACACATCCCTATCCCAAGTGACATGTTCCTGCAAAGCCATAGTATTTAGAAGATAATCCGATCGAGCATAGAGTGCACGTGTTCTTCACTCATATGAAAATTTCATTTCTTTTGTAGGCTAGAAATTACACAAAAAAAAATTAAAAATAATGATAATTATAATAGTATAGTACTGTTCTATTGTGAATAATAGCATACATAATCATCTAATGAAAGTTGGTTTTTAACCATAAATAAACCATGATAATCTCATACAAAATTATACTATACAATTACACTCACCTGTGAAAACAAACCTCAACATTTGGTATCCGAGCAGTCGCATTTATCATCAAAACCTTCACTTTCACAGTGTGTGCAACCTTTTTCAGATTTTTAAACCTCGATAATCCTTGGATGTATACTCTTTCACAAAGTACCACAGCTCCAGGTTTGGAGCCTGGAGAATTTATCACAGGCAAGCCACGAGATAGTTGCAGAGTCGTGGATTCAGAGACAACTGAAGAGCTCGAGAATATGAGTTGGCAATATTTTAAGAAAAAAAATGGCACTGTATATTAATAGTTCTAAATTATATAAATCAATCAATCCAATATCATGAATTTTTAGATGCATAAAAAAAATTTGCATGAGAACGCTCTTGTGAATCGACAAGGTTCACTGACAAAGAAAAGAACTGCGTACAAGAACAGAACCTTTTTCCAGAAAAAAAAAACCAAAAGGAAAAAAAGAAATACATCATACTAAGCTTAGTTTTTATTTTTTTGATTCAACAACATTTGGGGATGGAGGATTAAAATATGTAACCTCACTAGAGTTATGCTCTTTTTTGCAGCTTAATTATCATTTACCAACCTAAATTTTCAACTAAAAATATACTATTTTTTTTTATATCTGTGACTGTTTGGGCTAGCTTTCACACACATCGACTAATGTCACATATCACATACTGCCTAACCTTACAACATTTGGATGCCAAGGAAACCCGTAGGAAATTAATTCCTATCGGTGCAATATACATGGCATTAAGGAAAGAATGAACCCTAAAAGGTTTTTCTTATACCCACGAAATCAAAATTTAAAAATTCTCAAAGAAGTTACAACTTAAATCCAAGAACGTATCAGAAGTAACCATTAAACAGAAGAAGCTTCCCAATTTTCATGAAATTAAAAGTATAACCCCTGATACAAGCCCCAATAATCATGAATCCATAACACGTACGCTACCATATAATTGCTGAAGCATAACATTGTAACTAAAATAACAAAGAAACCACAATTTAACCTTAACCCTAAACCTAATCCTAAAAAAGTGAAGAAAATTTCATAATGTAGTGAAATCCGCAAGAAAAAGATAGAAAATAAACGCACCGAGACGAAGCTCTTCAGAGACGGGAGCGGAGTATGATGAAGCGAAGAACATGGCGACAAAATGAAGGAAACTTAAAGCTCGAAACAGCGTCGAAGAAACCATCATTTTTTTCCTTCTTCTTGATTCTCTGGTTCGAAGGTCGGAACCAAATCTCTGGTTTTGCTCTCCAACGGAAAAATAGAACCCTGCCCCCAAAATACAGACGAAAATTTATAATATGCTCGAAAATTTGCACAATTCACTTTTCACTATTTAGGAAAAAATATCTTTTTATTCCTTTAATTTTCAATTTGTTTCAATTTCGTCCATACATTTTTTAATTAAATATAGTTTTTTTTTTTTGAGAAAATTAAATTAAATAGAGTTACTTTTGATATGTCAATAATACTATCATTAAGAGTTATATACATACAGTAATATTAAATGATATGATGATCATTTTTTCAGAGTAAATCCTTTGTTTAGGTGGAGAATGAATAAGTAAGTCGAACAAAGATGAATTCTAATCTCCATTACCGGTCTCGTTTATGTTTTATATTTTATTTTTTAATATATATATACATAAAGTATGATTATTTAAAAAAATATAATATTCAGTTGAAAATTAATAAATATTATCTATTATTTTAATAAGATCAAAATCAATTGTTTGACAATTAAAAAAAAGGATTGATTTGAAATTTTAAAAAATTAAATGAAAAATAATTTTACGAGTAAACTCTTTCATAAATTGGGGGAGGGAATTACAAATACTGATTTTTCCAAGGTTCGAATCCATAATACTGGTATTGAACTGATTTACAATTAAACAATAAAATTATTGTGCTGACCCTTTCAGAGATAATGTAATATTGAAAAGCATAGAATAAATATGTACCAGTAGCATTATATTTCATAAAGATGTTCTTTTCATTTTTGATACCACACAACCTTTTTTTCCACTGTAAACATAATTATTTGCTTACAAGAGTTTATATAATATCCAATAAGCTATATTTAATTAAATCTCACATGCAAGGTGGAGCTACAAAGTCAGGAATGACAATGAAAGCAATGGACCAAGTAGCAATATGTATATAGAAGAGTTACTCTGAGGGTAAACTGGTAAAAGATTTGGAAAGTCTCCATTTTTTGTAGTTTCTAATGGATTTCCATTCAACAACACTGTGGAGCTTTGAACCAAATTACCATCTTTTGGGGTCAAATGATATTCCTCTCTTTGTCCTCCTTGCACATCTAAAATGTTGCTTCCACCTTTTGGAGATCTAATTCTATACTTTAAGAGGGTTGAATCATTCTTTGCTGCTTGATGATTGCTTTTGTGCAAACTCATGTTCATGTGGTTTGCAATTATATTCAATGTAAAGTTGGTTGTATTATGCTCAAGTTGATGAAGAGCATGGGTACACCAGCCTTCAACAAAATGATCATTAATGTTATGATAATAAACGGAACAACAATCAAACGAAAACCCGTAAAAGAAACGTGATAAAAAAATTACATGGTTCACTAACGATATATATGTTAGTTATATTCACAGTAATATAAAATGCCGATCAACTGAAGTTAAGGTTTTAAGAGGGTTTTGTATTGCGTAGTCTCATAAAACTCAATTATAAAATAGACCAAAATATATAAAAGTCCAAATGCGTAAACATAAACACAAATTACATATTTCGTTTAAGTTTGTAATATTCGTGATTCGTGACTAAATAACCGTAGAGCATAGAACCATTCAACACATATCTCAACAGATAGATTAAGATCAACTTGTTACGAAGATAAGAAGAGACATTATTGTCTACCTCGAGAACACCGGGTCTCATATGAAAAAAGAAAAGAAAAGAAGAAGAAGATAAGTTGTTAGGGATGAAATATTTCTAAAAAATAATGATGTAATCAAAGTAGACAAATAAAAAACAATAGCTACCAACCCGAAATTTCCTTAATAATGTGGGATATTTCAATTTGCTTCTTCTGAAAACACAAAAACTGGAAACGGCAAAATCAAACTTAAAACATAGAATTTATGAACGGCATTAAAACCATATTAAAATTGAATCTCAAAAAAATAATGAGTGAGAATGATTTTATTATTTGGTTGTAAATTAGTTCAATATCAATGTTTCGGGTTTGTTCCTTGGAACAACTCAATAAAAAATTTACCCAAAAACATATGAATCGAGAACCGAATTAATATTAATTTATTTACTTTCATTTTTTATATATATGTTAGTTTAATATTTTTTTAATAGTAAATGACTAATTGTTTTTTTAAAAAAATTTACCTATAAATTTTGAAAATATTTTAAGAAAAAAACATTTAAATAGAAGTTTGAAGTAAAAATAGCAAGTAAAATAGCAAAAAAAAACTTTTTTTTTTTTGAAGAATAGTAAAAGAGAATTAAACCGTTGATGAATCGGAAAAAAAAAATAGAGCCAATAATTTTTATCATTTATTGGACATTGATTGTGTTTCTCTTTTTGTCAAATCAAATTGAATTAGATCAATCTCGGTTTGGCCTAAAAATTATGAAAAATTAAATCATTGATTTTACTTTTATTAAACATTAATTCAATTTCTTCTTTTTAATTGATTAGATCGATTGAGTTCTCGATTTGACCTAAAACGGAAGAAATTCAATCAATATCATCCCTCCATAGAAGGTTCGACAATATGTACAACAAAAATGTTGCAGCAAGGAATGGGCATTTTTAGTTTAGACCAAGTACTCTTCACTGACTCAAGGTCCAGGCCCACTTTCAATATTTGGGCCTATAGTTTTTTTTTGTAAAATTTGGGCCTATGGTTGCCATAACAAAGTTGGGCCGAATCAGAGTCAAGAACGGATCCAATGGCAACATCCCCATCGGCTGTGGTGTTTTCCACTCTAAATTGAATGCTGTTCTCACCAAAATAATAATAAATGTAAGCACATTTTAAAATATTTAAATTAATTTTTTCTTATTTTTTTAGAAGAATGAATTAATAAAATATTATACATAATTATTAATAACAATGACTATAATATAAAGTGAAAAGAATAGGGATGGAACTACGAATTTCTTCCCTTTTATAAATCCACAAATTAAACTGAGTAGTTATTAAAAACTAAGAGTTAAATCAAAATGTACTAAAATAAAAAGAAAAATCAGATTAATCAAATCCAAAATATAATTACAAATATGGTCACTTTTTTTTTCTTTTGAAAAACCAAACATGGTCACTTTTAACATATATTATAAGATCAAATGGCATGTCTTGTAATAATAGTCGAGAGACAGAGATATAGAAAGAAAAAAAGTATAGAAATCCTAATGTACGAGTCAGTACGTGTAACACATTAGATAGTGTGAGCATTCATCTCAAAATTAATTGATGATGAGAAGAGGAGTAGTTTACGTATCTTATAATGTAAGAAAAACTATATATATCTTTTCATTGTGGATCCTAACAAAACAAAGCTTAGAAAAATTCAAAGTATTAGTTGAACATGAAAGATTAGTCAATAATAAAATGTATGTTGAAGCTCATATAAGCTTTAAGAAAAATAATAGAACAAGAAAGATCTGAATTAAAAAATAGGGTAATATGGTACTTGAAATTAAATTGGTAATACACATATCAAAATTATTGAGGGGTGCAAAGTGCATCTCCAATGAGTAACAAAGCATGTCCTACTAATATTTGAAGTAACAAATCTCCAACCAAAATCCTTGAAGAAAGAGGTAGTATACAAAATGTTGGTGGGACAAGACCAAAGAAAAGACATGTTACATGTGCTCAAAATCTATGAAAGCAAGGTTGACCAAATTCTCCCCCACATCTTTTACTACAACAACAATGGTAAAAACTCCCTCATTTGTACTTTTTGTTGACCAAATTACCCATGCCCCATTTCATCTTGCTTTCTTCAGTCTCTTGGCAACATCAATAAACATATATTCAAACTACACTCAAAATTAATGTATAAAATAGTGTCCCTTCCTTGTTTGATTGGTTTATTTATTTATTTATTTATTTTAGTGTACCTAGGGTTTATCTTGAAGCTAACGATATCAAACTAAATTATAGTTGAACTAAATTATAGTTGAACTTCTTGACCATCAAACGTCACCGGGTATTTGATTGGTTCTTATACACATAAATAAACATCTATTTAAACTGCACTCAAAATTAGGCTCTCATGTACTCAAAAAAAAATTAAAAATAAAAAGCCTCTTCCACCCTGTATTAATATCTGTTAAAAATGATAACAAGATAAATAAAAGATAGACCATAAAACAAAGATGTAATGTCATGATTTTTTTTTTTTTTTTGTCATGATAATTAAATAGAATAATACAAAGATGTGATATCATGATAATATATAAATATATATATTTATTTGTTTATTTTATTATTATTTTTTCTTTGTATTTGTGGATGTACTAATTCTTAACTACTATAATACCCAATTGTAAGTAGTTAAGAATTATGTAAAATTAATTTGTGAGAATTATCCATAAATTTTAATTTCTATAAAAGTTAGGGTAATAAAAGGGAAAAAAATGGAACTTATGTTTTTATTTTTTTTTTAGAATCTGAAACTTATGCTATTTGCGTCTTCTTTGGTAATGGGCTAAAAAGAAAGGAGAGTTGCCATTCCCATCAATCATTCTCCTACTCACATGCTTCTCTCAATTTTAAATTTCATTTCTCTAAAAAAACACTTTATCTCTCTCTTTCTTTTTTGGACATCCACTTTTCTTACATTTACTTTGTTTTATTTATTTATAATTTCTTTCTTTAATTATCTATAAAATTACATTTTTGGTGAAATTTTTTAATAAATTATATTCATTCTTATCGAGAAAAACTTTTAGTATAAATTGGAGAGGAGGGACTACAAATTGTATTATGCTCTCAACTAAATGAAAATCAAATATCAAGTCTCAAAATCGAATTTGTGACTACAAAGTTGAATATTATTATCATCAAACAATGGAACTAATTACAAAAGAAAGATAATATTTCTTGTTAAATAATAATGTATATTAAAATCCTTTGATTTTTTATATAATTAAGCTTTAAAAGATATACTTTCACCCTATGAATTCTCTTGTTTTTTTTTAATCTATTTTCAAGTGTTTTCAATAATGAAATAAAAATATAATATAAATTAGATTTTGTTACTTTCTCTTCTCCTAAAGATCTAAACAATAAATGAAATATATTATAATGACAAAAATAGAAAGGAAAAAAACAATTGTAGGGACCAATATTATATTGAAAAATCAAAAAAGAAAATAACCATTCATATATCTTTCCACGTCCCTTTGTGTAAGCATGCTTGGGGTTTACGCTTGTGGAATTTCATTTTTGCGTTTTCACTTTTTGCCTTCATATTCATATATGTCACTAAATTCTATAATAATTCAACTTCGTTTATGAAAGAATCATGAGTTCAATAATCATTTCACATGGTCAAGGTTTTTTTTTTTTTTGATAAATGGTTAAGATTTTTTTTTTATTTTCAATTATATTAAATGATATGAACATCTATTTCAAAATCAGTTATTTTTAAAGTGGAACCTCATACTATTTAATATGGTATTTGAAAGTGAAAGTGTAGGTTAGAGTAGTTAAACTTGTTGTAACCTAGGTAGTTAAGTTTGTTAGTAGTTAAGTTTGT
>JBBMEF010011138.1:0-21871 GCA_037832685.1 Sicyos baderoa | reverse complement strand
TATTAAGAAGAATTAGAACAAACATACCTTTGGAGAAAATGGCCAAAAATGGAGTGAATAGAGATCTTGGAGATGCCGAAAATGGTGAAAATTGGTACTTCTAAGCTTCAAAGAGGGCGAAAATGGATAAAATGTGACACAAATGTGAAATCCTAGAGCTTGAGAGGTGGAAAATGGTGGAAAGTGAGAAGAGGAAGAAGAGGGTTTTGTTGGAAGTGAGGTCTCGGGTAGAAAGAGAAGTGTATTTGGTAAAGTGAAAAGAAGAGAGAAAGTGAAAAGGTGAGAGAAAATTGGGGCTAGGGCTGGGGCGCGTGAAAACGATGGAGGGCGCGTGCCCGCCTTCTTTGTAAATCGAAGGCAGGCGTTAAGTGCCCGCCTTCAATTTAACGTTATGGCGGGTGCGTGCCCGCCTTCGTTAATTGTTAACGGCGGGCAATTTTTGCCCGCCTTTGAATATCCGTGCTTTCAATTTTAAATTTTGTGCCCGCCTTCAATTAAAAATATTGTAGTAGTGCATTTTCGGTTGTTGCTCCAATCATCCTCTCCGATCAACAAAGTTTTTGTAAAACAGAATTAAGTGGAGAGAAAAATAAGGAAATCCAAATATGAAAGTTTTTATTTGATTTATTAACAAAATATAACCACCAACAATTTTTAAACATTAAAGGAAGGAAGTGGATTCGAAAATGGAAATGTTTAGAATTCGCAATCAATTTTAAGAGTGTGTATATGTCAAGTTTCATTTCTATCATAAATAGAGAGAATTAAAAATGGAAATATTTAAGATTATTGTAATCAATTTTGAAAAATAATAAAAAGAATTAGAAATTCAAGTCCGGGAGGGTGGAGGGTATAATTGCCATTGATTAACAATATTTTTTTAAATTTAAATATGGATAAATAGATTTTCAATTAGTTTGACATTTGGATAATTTTGTAAATAAGTTTCAAATGTGAATATCTACCACAATTGCTCAATAATAAATCTCTTTCACTTATTCACTTAATATCATACTTTATAAACCGAATAAGTCTGTGACGCAATGGTTTCATTGTTTGGTTGTAAACCAGTTGAACACCAACGGCACTTGTTCGTCCCTGAATCGTCCCTCCTCCAACTTGTACTAAAAAAATGTATAAATTATATTTAGCATAACAAGTGGCTATATAAATCGAAATTATAGTCATCGGAAGTACATGAGATTTTACTGATTATTGGTCAAATAAACAAAAGAAAGAAGTCCAACTTGCGAAATCTCCAATGGCAATAGACATTGTTCTCCTGATCTTTCTTAGAAAGCTGGTTCATTCTTAACTCCTGAATAGATTGTAAACGATAATGACCAAGGTGATTACCACCCTATTAATATTGTTTTGATCCTAAAAAATGTCAGCTCTATAAGATAATGAGCAAGGTGCATGTTAGCCAACAGGCTCAAGCTTGAACTTCTTGATATTATCTCTAAAGTACTATATGAGAAAGATTCTGGTCAAGTTGTTAATATCGAATAATGGTCTACAGATGGCTCTAGCACTACACAAAAAGTGGTTTGTTTGAAACAAAGAGTGCATATATACAAGATATATAAGATATATGGTTGAGGCAATTATGGGTGCTAGTGTGGTGGACTCTATCATTCTCCTCAAGGTGTCTTGATGGAAGATGTGCACAAGTTATTGAGTTCCCTTCAATGCAAGGGTTTTTTTCCGACCCCGTGAGCGAAATCGAGCAGCCCACGTGATAGTTGGACCGGGCTGTGGCAAATAACTCTTCGAAATTTTGGGTGGATCGACCTCCCGCAACTAACTGTGAGAGGTGTTGCACCATGATTTCAACTCTAGTATCTTCATACGGGACTTTCTAATATCTAATAATACTCTTGTTGTTTGCTTCAAAAGAATAATGATGTGCATTCAAAGGAAAACTAATAGAGTGAATGGTGGAACAATCTTCACCCTCATTGACTCTGCAAATTTTGATTCTAATTACCAATTAAAGTATGCATTTGCTTCTTAATAATTACTTTTGAGATTTGGCATGACCTTTTTTTTTTCTTGCACATCAAACTTTGATTATAATGCTTCCATTAAGTTGGAATATGTATTATATGGCAATGCTTCATCCACATTCTCCATTTTTTTTTTATTCAACCGAAAAGCTTTCAAATTATCATTTTAAAAAAAAACAAAAAACAAAAATTCAAGTTATTATATATTTTCTTCCAATTTGGATCATCTTTTCATTTTCTTATGAAATATTTACAATAAAATTTTCAATTACGTAACTGAACTTTTCATTTTAATTTCGATTCTATTATGTTAACCCGTTGTTAATTAATATACTCTCTTTTTTAACCTTTCATTATTTTTTTAAGATGAATTATTCTTTTGATCATTTTCATTGGTAATGAATCGATTTTATAAAGTTAAAATAGTTTTTCGTATAATCTAATAAGTTAGGGTTGTAAATCAATTATAAATTTGTGATGATTTTTTTTCTTTCTAAGAAGTGAATATGTGATGAGTTAAGTTCCTCAAATACATATGATTAAACAAATTGGTGGATTGAGCAACCTGAATCTACTTAATCCATCTCAACGTAATTCATATACACCTCTAGTCAGCTATTTAGGAATTAATTATATAAACTAAAGAAATGATGCTATAAAAATGGTCGACTCTATGTAAACCTAATTGATAACATGTACTATACAAACGTGTTATTGGCACTAATCCTAAAAGGGAAAAGAAAAAGAAAAAAGCAATGAGTCGGTAGGTGGATAGGCGAGTGAGCGGTGTGGATTTAATGAATGAGTTGTTTTTCAATTG
This sequence comes from Sicyos baderoa, assembly GCA_037832685.1. NCBI lineage: Eukaryota > Viridiplantae > Streptophyta > Magnoliopsida > Cucurbitales > Cucurbitaceae > Sicyos > Sicyos baderoa. The sequence continues at coordinate 19,042 of JBBMEF010011138.1, read as the reverse complement.
CCTTTTCTGGTTCCGTGCATCGCGCCGCTGAAGGCTGCCCCGATTTACTTAACAGCCATCAACACCGCAGCACACAATTCATAATTCCCGTATGCGCATCACGTGCCACGCCAATGCCCTTCTTTCATCATCTTTTTGTCCCTACCAATTAACTACTGCCTTTCTTAATGCTTAATTATACCATCATAAATACTCGGGTACTCTGTACAATATCCATAAATAATTTTTAAACAAAAACAATTTTGTAGGGTAATTTACATAAAATAACAAAAAACAATCAATATAACAACTTATTATGAATACACCAAATTAAAACACTCGTAGGGTCCCCTCAATTGAAATACACCAAATTAAATAAAAAAATATATATGGTTTTTTTTTTTTTTTTTTTTTTTTTTTTTGAAATGTATATAGGAGTATTTTTGTAAACTAGAGGAAAATTAAGGCCCCGTTTGATCACATTTGATTTTTTATTTTTGGTTTTTGAAATTTAAGCTTATTCTCACTCAAATTTCATATAATGTGTTCGACCCTTCTTACCACATATCCACCCTTCCTATTACATATCCATCTTTCCTTACGAAAATAGGAGAATACTAACCAACTTTTAAAAACAAAAATAAATTCTTAAAAGTTAGTTTTTTTTTGTTTTTAAAAGTTGGTTAGTGTTCTCCTACTTTCTTAAGAAAAGATTGATTTGTAATAAGAATGCTGAAGCATATGATAGAAAATTTGAGTGAGAATAGACTTAAATTTCAAAAACCAAAAACAAAAAACCAAATAGTTATCAAATGAGCCTAAATAAAAAATTTCCTTTAAATTACAACGACTTGCCTAATTTTTTAAAAATATATTACGTTTACAATTACCTAAAGAGAGTTGGCTGCAACTCGAATTTATGCTGTCAAGGAACGCAGCAGGTTAAGGAATTTATTCATTGGTTTTATTAAAATATATTCCATATAAGTTATAACGCATTAAATACACACATTCGTCTTTCTTATTTATTTTTATAAGGTAATTTTCCACTCTAAAACTCAACTAGTAAAAAAATAATAATAATACAAAATACACGATCCTATACTTTACTTATTATTATTATTTTTTTGAGTACAAGTCGGAGGAGGGGGATCGAACCCATGACGTTAGTATCGAACTGGTTTACATCCAAACAATGAAATCATTATACCGTTGACGTATTCAGTTACTTTATGTGAACTTTCTTTCCTTTTTTTTTAAATATATATTTTTTTAATGTTTCTTATTAATATTTTGAAATTATTTTATCATTTAATCTTATGCGGCTATGTCTATACATATACTATATTATTATTATTTTTTTGAAATTACAACTATTTGAGTTCTAAGATTTGGATTTATGACCTCTCATCATTAAATTAGGTGTGCTAAATTTTGATAAATTCAATGAAAACTAAATTCAAAAAGAAAATTATAAAATTATAGCACAATCCAACAAAAAAAAAAAGGAAAATAATAATAATAATAATAAGTAATAGAATGTGAAAATAAGATTGGATGATGTTAGGAAGGGGAAGGGGGAAGGAAGAGAAGAATTGGGTGCGATCCGAGTAGCACTTTCATCAAGATATCACTCATGTGGCATCTTTGGTACCACACATTTCATCTACCTTTTCTTACTTTATATTTATTATAAAAAAGATAGAAAATGTGTGACTATAAATGAGTGATATCATGGTGAAGTGCTACCTGGGGTGTACCCAAATCCTCCGGGGAGGAATTGTATTTAGCGTGTGTGTAATTGTATGTTGAATTTTGGTGGTCACTTAGTCTGTTAGCCACGACACGCCCCTCCTTCATTCATCCCTATTTCTCTTTCTCTGGACACTTGTTTCTTTGTTCTCCTTCATTATTATCCATCCCTATAATCTCTTTCAGCTCTGTATCAACAACACAACACAACACAACAACAATGGGCGATTTCATTTCCATGATGATCTTCATTGCTTTTTCCCTTCTGCTGTCTTGTCGCTTCAGCCACTCCGCCGTCACGTACGATCGGAAGGCCGTTCTCATCAATGGCCATAGGAGAATCCTGTTCTCCGGCTCCATCCACTACCCGCGAAGCACCCCTCAGATGTGGGAGGATCTCATTCTCAAGGCCAAACATGGCGGCTTGGACCTCGTCGAGACCTACGCTTTCTGGAACGTTCACGAGCCTTATCCCGGAATCGTAACTCAACTCCATTCTTCTCTCTATTACCTTCCTTCCTTCCTTCCTTCATTGCCTTTCTTTCTTTCTTCCTTTTTTGCTTTTCTTTTTTTTAAATGGAGTTTCATATTATCTACTTTGAATATACACACCAGACATTGGTCATCATTTGTATATCCATGATCTTCTCCTTATCTGTTCCTTTTTTGTTGATATCAATGACTATTTTGGCTGACAGTATTTAGATGTCAAGAAAATCAGTTGTAAATTAATTCCATCTAGTTAGATGATTATCATGGATTGAACCCGTGATCACTAGACCATTCCATTGTTGTTTAATGGCGTTTTCTTTTTTGTTGATGGGGTTTGGTTATTTTTTCAGTACAATTTTGAAGGGAGATATGATTTGGTGAGGTTTATGAAGACGATACAGAGAGCAGGGCTGTACGCCCATCTTCGCATTGGCCCTTATGTTTGTGCAGAGTGGAATTTCGGGTCAATATTTTCTCTCTCTTTTCTCTATCTCTCCATTTTTTTAGACAAATTTCTGATTTTGGGTTTTTTGGAACAGAGGATTTCCGGTTTGGTTGAAGTATGTTCCTGGGATTAGCTTCAGAACAGACAATGAACCGTTTAAGGTTTCCAATTTCATTCTTAATTCTTTAACCATATCTTTTATTTTTTGTTTTATATATATAATCAAGGGGTGTGTTTGGATACGCGGATATAGAACGCCATGCAAGGATTTACGGAGAAGATAGTGGCGCTGATGAAGAGTGAAGCCTTGTTCGAGTCTCAGGGTGGCCCCATCATCCTTGCTCAAGTATGAATCCAATTCTTTTTTTAAATAATCTACTTTCACCTTTATTTTATTTTTATCCAATTTTCTCTATTTACTCCAAATCAAATTCTTTAAATATATTATTAAGTAATTTTGATAAACCCAATGGTGGGCGGCGCTGATTTGGTGTTAATCCATTTCCACAAGATGGTCACGAGTTTGTATTTGTAATCCCCATTCCCCAATTTGTACTAAAAAAATATATATATAATAGAAATTGGATATATGAGAGTTGAGAAGCTAAAATGGAGCAACCAAAAGGGCAAGTATCAAAATAGTTAACCTTTATTCTCATAAGATTCTAAAAGCACCTTAGTTTGCTAATTTGCCCCTTTTATTTTACATGCTTTTTCAATACTTTAAATTTATTATTAGTGATATTTTTTCTTGTTTGAATGGCATCTGCTTTTTTGGAAAGGTGTTTACAATTCTAGTCAAAATAAGTAGTTCAAAGAAAAGGAAAAAAAAAAAGAAAGGAATAAAGTCGTTGTGTATACACTAGCTTAGTTACATCCACTGATTGTAAATTTGATAAATTGAATCAACAAGAATGTTACAAACTTACAACAGAATAATTACTAATATATATTTACATTTTCTTATGCTTAACTTAAAGATATTAATTCAAATTAATGATCCCTTGATTATTGAAGAATTTACCTCGATTCTATTGAGACTAAGGTAGGTAAGACCGAGTCACTCTTCTTGTTGTTAATGTACAACTACATATGATATGGCATGTTTGGCTACGGCGGGAAGGGAAGGGAAAGGAAGGGAAGTGACAATTTGGTGTTTGGTGAGAAAAGATGGGAAGGGGAGTGATAATAAATTAGTGTTTGGTGGGAAGGGAAAAGTGATGTGATGTTTATATATAATAAAAATAATATATATTTATTCTTTTTTGATATAATATTCATAATTAATTTTTTTTCAATGTTATAATTTATTTAATTTTATTTATATATAATAAAAAATTTGCATTTATAAAATTTTAATGGATTATAAAATGAATGTTTATTAATATTTATTTTTATATAAAAAAATTCAAATGCATATATTATCGAAAAAATTGAAAGCATACATAATTAATAATATATATTTTGACATGTACACACATAGATCCAAGAGTTTCAAACTTAATTTTGACATAAGTTTCAAACTTAATTTTGACAATTTAATTTTGAATAATAATATAACAAAATGTAATTATAAAAACATTAATTTTTTTATACAAAAATTCGCTAATTTTCAGTTCAAAGGATAACTCATTTTATTTTAATTGTTACTTAACAAATATTTAATTTTTATACATTTTGATCATTACCACTATTAAATAATTAAATTTGGTAATAAGATATGAACAATCAAAATACAAAAAATTTAAATTGCTAAGCATTATAAAAAAAAGTTGAAGGAAAAATTCAAAAAAATTAAAATATAAATACAAAATAGGTTCGATAAAAAATAAAATAAAGAGAAGAAAATTTGTAAATAGGAATTTAAAAATTAAAAAATGGATTGACAAAAGAAAAATGAAAAAAAAAGGGCTTCGTTATCCCTTCCCTTCCCTGGTGGGAAAAAATAACCCAACGCGCCAAACAGTGGGATAAAACTTCCCTTCCCTTCCCATCGATAACCAAGTGGGCCATGCTAGTGTGTAAAAAATAGTTCTGATTTAATAATAGAAAAATATTTGGTAAATTTCGTTGACTGGTCAATGTTTTCAGGAAACTTTGAGAAAACAGATGTAGATCTCCGATGAAAGAGGCTTTTCCAACAAAATCAAAACATTCTCTCCTTATTATTAATTTCATTTTCGAGGAAAACAACCTGCTCTAACCCTAAACTTTCAAATTCATTAGAATTGCAATATTTTATTCAAACTTATTTTCGTATAAAATTTAATGGAAATAGAATTAGGGATTTTTGTAGGAATAGATCAAATATTTACAATATTAGACAAATCTAAGAAAAATATTTAACAATCATAGTCAAATATATGGTATAAGTAATGGTATAAGTAATGATATAATTAATATTAATATCTTAATTATATTGTACAATGAGTATTACTTATATTGTATATTTGACCATGAATACCAAATATTTTTAAATTTGCCCAAATCTGTAATTATTTTGTTTAATTGGACTATCAAGCACAATTTTTCATTGAAATGAGACAAACTTGCTAAATCAGTCAAATCGGAGTATAATTATACATATGGTTAAATAAAATAATTTTTAGTAAATATAATAATTAAATATTAATAAAAATAGTGCATTAATAAATATTTATAATTTCGTATTGAAGTGAATTGATTACAAATATTTTAATTTTTTTTTTTTTAAAAAAAAAATATTTTAAAATTTACATACATTTATATTTTGCAAAAACAGTCAATCCACTACAATTTCATTAAAATGAATGATTCTAGTTATTTTTCTTCGGATTTTGATTGAAATGAGTGAGCGAATTAGAAGCATTGAATGATAAGGGTAAAAATTGTAACGCATATAAAGTCTAGAGCCCAATTTAATGAAATAAAATGTTTGGAAAGGAAATTGATGTCGGCCAGTACAGTAATTGAAAGAATAATTATGTCCATTACTTTGGTTTAAAAATATTTTTAGTAAAGTATGAGAAAAAGAAGAGGGTGTATGATATTGTTGCAGATTGAGAATGAGTATGGAACAGAAAGCAAGTTATTTGGGACAGCTGGTCATAACTACATGACTTGGGCAGCAAACATGGCTGTTGGGCAGCAGATTGGAGTCCCATGGGTTATGTGCAAGGAAGAAGATGCCCCTGACCCAGTGGTAACCCATGTCACTTACTTTTTTTCTCAACTAAATACCAAAATATAAATATGACATGTGGGTTAAATTACAAGTTTTATATATAAATTTTCAAATTTCAATCTTAAAAGCTTTCAAACTTTGTTTACTATGACCCAAAGAGTTGATGACGTGTTCGTTTCATTATAATCCAATTTAACTTTACGATCACAGATTCAAAACTCTCATCTTATTTTAGAACAATATAGTAATACCATCTTTATAGGATTTGTGGTTTCCATTCCAAACTCAAAAAAAAAAAAACTACTATGTCATCTACATGTTCCAAACTTTTGTGTTTTGCAAGTTCAAGAATTTAAATATCAAATAGGTCATAGGTCAAGGATATGTTACACATAAGATAAAAATTTTGAGACCTATTTGACACAATAAAAAATTTAAGGTTTTATTGAACACATTTTGAAAGTTTATGAACTAAATTTGGAATTTATCCTATGACTTCTGTTGTTTTGATAGATAAACACTTGCAATGGGTTTTATTGCGATACATTTTCTCCCAACAAACCATACAAACCTACAATGTGGACAGAAGCTTGGACTGGTTGGTATGTAAAATCTCTACAAATCTACCATTTAGCTGTTAACCAGATCCTATATTGATAAGAAATATGAACGACTTCTTACTGTATATCTATAACCATATTTTCTAAAATTATTATTTATGTTTGCTTGTCTCTCAAGGTTTTCCGAGTTCGGTGGTCCGCTGCATCAACGACCGGTTGAAGACTTGGCATTTGCAGTTGCTAAATTCATACAAAGAGGAGGATCCATGGTGAACTATTATATGGTTAGTTATCTTGATCAACCCGAATCTGACAGTTCAAGAGATTTCGAATCCTAATCCTTTGTTGTTTGACAGTACCATGGTGGGACAAACTTTGGGCGCACGGCTGGGGGACCTTTCATTACTACCAGCTACGACTACGACGCTCCAATCGACGAATATGGTGAGAATTCGAATCACACACTTGTTTCCACATGGTCCATATCATTCCAGTTAGACAAATAAACTCAGCATCACAGCTATCAGCTTGTTAAAGAGAGTTAGAAAGGTTTTCACACTCAAGTGCTTCACAGGGCTATTGAGGCAACCAAAATATGGTCACCTAAAGGAGCTTCACAAGGCTATCAAAATGTGTGAGCCAGCTTTGGTTTCAGCTGATCCTATTGTTACTTCTTTAGGGAACTTTCAACAGGTTTTCAACCCTGCATATCTTTTCACAGTTCATACTTTTTCTATATTTTTAAGTTGAAAGTTAAAAGTAAGCGATTTTTCTCTGCATCAGGCTCATGTATACTCCTCAGAATCTGGAGGATGTGCGGCTTTTCTATCAAACTATGATACAAAATCATTTGCAAGAGTTTTGTTCAACAACATGCATTACAATTTACCTCCATGGTCGATCAGCATCCTTCCTGACTGCAGAAATGCAGTTTTCAATACCGCCAAGGTTCGGCCATTAGATACCATCGTAGTATATCGTAATAGAATCTGCAGTTGAGGTTGAACTTATGACAACTATTTTTTTCACATACCTTTAGGTTGGAGTTCAAACTTCACAGATGGGAATGTTGCCTGCCGAATCTACTACACTTTCCTGGGAAAGTTATTTCGAAGATATGTCTACACTAAACGACAGATCATCGATGACTTCCCCTGGGTTATTGGAGCAGATAAATGTTACTCGGGACGCTAGTGACTACTTGTGGTACATAACCAGGTGACACACGCTTTCTTTCATCCTTCTAAATGTAATGTACAGAATCTTTGTAGCATTTCATATCTCATAGTCCATCAGATAAATCTTGGACAGAAATCAGAAGTTTGATTCAATTAACCAAACCTCTCAATATCTTTACAGCATAGATATCAGTTCATCTGAACCCTTCCTGCATGGAGGAGAGTTGCCAACTCTGCTTGTTCAATCGACAGGCCATGCCGTGCATGTCTTTATTAACGGGCAGCTTTCAGGTACTTTCACCTACGAAATGCCACTTAGCATTTATGATTGATAAAACATAACAACTGCTCTTGCTTATTAGGTTCTGTCTCTGGGTCAAGAAAGAGCAGGAGGTTCACTTATACTGGGAAGGTTAATTTGCATGCTGGAACAAACAAAATTGGTTTGCTTAGTGTTGCTGTCGGATTGCCCGTAAGTTCCTTTTCCTTTAAGAACATACTTCAAGTTTCCCTCTTAACATTCTTAAAGTTGGCATTTGGATCTCAATTCTCTAGGCCTTGGTGTATGATGAACAGGACAAACCTGTACATTGAGCATAAAGTTGTTCTTTTCTCTGCTAATCTTTGTTGTTTTCTTTGAAGAATGTGGGAGGCCATTTTGAGACATGGAACACAGGAATCCTTGGTCCAGTTGTTCTCTACGGGCTTCGCCATGGAAGATGGGACCTATCTACACAGAAGTGGACTTACCAGGTACCTACACTTGGATTCTTCGGTTTACATTGATTCAAAAGAAACAGTTCTTAAGACGCTGAAAGTCTTTTTTCAACAGGTTGGGCTGAAAGGAGAATCCATGGATCTCATATCTCCCAGTGGATTTTCTCCTGTTGAATGGATGCAAGCATCATTGGCTGCCCAAACACCTCAACCACTAACTTGGCACAAGGTAACAATTTAAGAAAACGTAGGATTCAAAATTATAGAGGAAAACGAACTCGGGTAGAAGATGATATTGACATTACCTCTCTGAACTTTGCAGGCTTATTTTGATGCTCCTGAAGGAGAGGAGCCATTGGCCTTAGACATGGAGGGAATGGGAAAAGGTCAAATATGGATTAATGGGCAGAGTATTGGAAGATACTGGACAGCATATGCTCGTGGTAATTGCAGTCGCTGCAACTATGCTACAACATTTAGGCCTTCAAAGTGTCAGCTAGGCTGTGGCCAACCAACCCAAAGATGGTAATTGTCCATGATATAACCTATAAAAGTATCAAAAGAACAGAAACATATAATCCCAATCATACTAATTTAGGCTTACATAGTGCTTCATTAAACGACCAAAATTTTGTTTCAGGTACCATGTACCTCGGTCTTGGCTAAAGCCAGAACAGAACATGTTAGTGGTTTTCGAGGAAGTTGGAGGAAATCCGTCGAGGATCTCGATTGTGAAGAGATCGGTGACAAGTGTTTGCGGTGATGTTTCTGAATTCCACCCAACTTTCAAGAACTGGCACATAACGGCAAGATTTCACACACCCAAAGTTCACCTCAGCTGTGATCCAGACCAGTACATTTCTTCCATAAAGTTTGCAAGCTTTGGAACCCCATTGGGAACTTGCGGGAGCTACCAGCAAGGAACTTGCCATGCCCCTACCTCACGTGCCATAGTAGAGAAGGTTCTAAGAACAAACTCCTATGGATGCTAACCAGTATTTTCTTTGTTATTCAAATAGCAAGAGGATCTAGATGTTTGGATAAATACCGTTACTGATACTTCGCTTATTTTTCTGCAGAAATGCGTAGGAAAGCAGAGTTGTGTTGTCACTGTATCAAACAGCAACTTCGAAGATCCATGTCCAAATACGATGAAGCGACTATCGGTTGAAGCTGTATGTAATCCCACAACTTCTACAATTCAATCAAACTGGGGGGGTTAGCTTGATACAAACAAAAAGGGGATATTTAGCTACATAATCAAGCATGGATTCATACATACAAAAGAAAGAAAAAGCAAGCAAATGAAGGGTTAAGGAATGGTACCGAGCAAGAGTAGCAGTGTTCAGCCTTTATCCTGGCTACTGTACAGCAAAAACAAATTAGTTTCAAATGGTTTAGCAGTTTTTGTATACAATAGTGTTTGTTAGGAAAAGGAGTACTTGTTTTTGTGTGGGGTGATTTTTTCATTCTAGGGCACTAAGTTGAATCTCAAGCTTACCTACCCTTCCATTTTAGAGGGAAGTACAAAGCTTAAAAGTGAGGTAACATATACCTTTGTCTATTTGTCTTCAAGCTAGGGAGGATCCTGGTGTGACCATATGATTTCATGGAATGACTAGAAAACAGTTATCTACAGTTAATTCATCCACAAAAGAAGAGCTAACAACATACAACACTGCTTGTTCAATCTTTCAATACAAATTTCATCGACATACTTGTTTTTAAGTGAAATAATTTGTTCAACTGATACGACAAAAAAATTAAATTTGATTTCAAATTGTACAGTTTAGGCCGCGTTTGATAACCATTTGATTTTTTGTTTTTGGTTTTTGAAATTTAAGTCTATTCTCACTCAAATTTTCTACAATGTGTTCCACTCTACCTACAATATATCCATCTTTCCTTAAGAAAGTAGAAGAACACTAACCAACTTTTAAAAACAAAAAAAAGTAACTTACAAAAGTTTGTTTTTATTTTTAAAAGTTGGTTAGTATTCTCCTAGTTTTTTAAGGAAAGATGGATATATGGAAGGAAGGGTGGAACACATTGTAGGAAATTTGAATGGGAATAGGCTTAAATTTTGAAAACCAAAAACCAAAAACCAAATGGTTATCAAACGGGGCTTAATGACTCAATCTTCTTGTAGGCGATTCATTATATATTCCGAAATTATTGATTATTACATTAATCATCAAACTTTGATAAAATTACCATTTTTTCTAAATTGCTTTACAAACAGATCAATATTTCTAAAAGTTTTTCAAAATACAAGGAAACCAGCATACAATCACCAAAGTTCAAGTCGAATTGTTTAGATATTTTTCCATATCATTATCACTTATCTGATAAACAATTCATTAACTCTATTGTTTAATGAGTTAAAAACAGGTTGCTAGTAGCCAGGTTGCGAGAGTGTCCCTTCTACGTGTATGATACAACATATAGAGCACACAATTACAAAGATCAAAACAGTTACAACAAGGAAAATCAATCTACCTTCATTTAATTCACAGTATCCAATTTGTAAAAAAATGTAGAAAATTACAGCTGAACCAAATTTTTGAAGACGTAAGTACCAAGAATGAACCAACCAACCAGGAAGCAATTGAAGAATGCCAAGAAGGTTAGGAATGTAGTACCCCCTAGTGCAAGTCCTATGCTAAGTATCACAACAAATGGTAAGAAAGTCCGGATCACAGCTCCTTTACCGACCCACCGACCCTTAATAAAGATCAGAGCTGCAAGGTTTACCACATTCCATCCACCTGTGCGAAAGCCAAGTCTGTTCAGATTATTAGCAACAAAGGAATGACAATTGCAAGTTAAGAGATTGTAGGCTCGGTGTTGGAACTCTTGAGTGCTCCTCCGCAATGCATCATCCCATGTTGAAATCTCTCTACCATGATCAACTTCCCTAAATTCATCTTCAGTTTTATGAGTGGGAGTGCAACACTGCATGCCGATTACAATCAAATCAGTTGTGTGAGGAATGGGCCAAAAAACTTCAAAGGGAAAGAGGTTCCTATCATTTTTTTTATAAAAAAAATCGGACATTTTCAAGTGATAAAGGGAAAGTATTACAAACCCATCGAAATAATGATTGGTGTCAATCAAAGAGCAAAATACATAAAATAAATCCGTAAAATACAAGGCCCGAATATTGTGGGATACAAAGAGTGGTTGAGGGCTTGTATGTCTATGTCGACATAGTCGAGAAATGCCTTATCATTTTGCTTGCAGATTCAGAAAGTGGTACTCATGTGCCGACAATCCCTTTTGTCGGATATGACCAAGGGGAGAAGAAAAATGGTGTTGCGCAAGGTAGATGAGAAGGAAAACCCTAGAGAAGATGAATGAGGTCTCTTTCAACTCCAGCAAAGGAGGTCACGCTCGATGGGACCGCACAAAGAGAGAAAAAGTCACCCCGACAAAGAAAAGGAGGGGAGGAGCTTTGCAATACATCATTTGTGGGACGAGAAAGATACGCCTATAGTTTGTCAAAGAAACAAAAGTATGACTGAGATGGTGGGTTGAAACTCCATGAGAGTGCAATACTAGTGAAGGGTTAGCGAGGACAAACAAACTAACTTCTATGACACTGTCGTGGTGGACGAAAAAAAACAGAGAAAAATGTGCGAGCACGATTGCAAGGAATCTCGAGCACATGGAGTATGTGGGCAGAGAAGGGAGACATGGCAAGGTGAGTGTAGACACTCGCACGCAAATTATAGAGGTGGATCCCACCAATATTTTAATGTTGTTTTATGGCATGGTGACCCCCAAATTTTAGAATTTATTATTGTTTTGTATATAAAAGTACATCTCACTCATTGGCCACTTCACAACCTCAAATTTGTGATTTTTTTGTATATAAAAGTAGACCTTCCAAAATAATTCAAATCTGCCCCCTTCCCCAATCAAATTTTCTAGATCCCCCTGTGTGGTTCCCTTCCAGCAAGATGAGCACAGTCACGGGGTGAAACTTGTGAGCAAGGCTGTGAGACAGCTCGCACAGATGGAGTGAACAGGTGGAGGAGGGAGACATGGCAAGGTGAGCGCAAAAACTCACGAGTAGGTGGATTCAAGCTATAGCAAAAAAGAAGACTAGTCGGTCTGGGATTGAGGTGCTGGATAGGCTTTGAAGAATAACTCTGAGACTAACTACGAGGGATACGTTGAACTTGTAGTTTTCCTCTCTTCTTCTTCTACCTCAATTACAACTATAATTGAAACTTAATTAGGTTAATAGAAAAAAAAAATAATAATTGAAACTTAATAAACATTGGAGAAAGTTTTTTTTTTTTTTTTTTTGTAGTTTCTCTTATTCCTCTAGCTCCTTGTCCTATTTTTTGGTATACTAGTTAGATTAGTACGAGACTAATCCCCACTTGGGAACTTAGAAATGGAGAGCAAATTGAAGGAGGTGTGTTAGAAGTTTCGGAGAGGTGCGAAGAATGTTGCTTGATAGGCCAACAAGTAGAATCCTACCAAGATAAAAAAAAAAACTTATCTAAACAAAACCTTTAGACAGGGTGCAATCATCAGTCGCATTTCATGTTTCTTCTCCAAAAAAAATCATCAGTCGCATTACCCCATTTCTCAAAGACGTGCGAGGAAGCTCCTGCGAAGATCTCTTGCATGGAGTTGAAAGGTTCCCCTCCAACAAGGTGAGCACAGTCGCTCACTCCAATGCAAGATGAAACTCATGAACGGTGGAGAATCAAAGATCTCCCACACTTTTTCGGAGGAGGGAACAAAGCAAACAAAGTGTGGGTAGTTGGTGAGTCAGGCTCGAAGATCCTCCTCTGGCACTAGTGAGAAGCATTCACGCAACATCGGAGGAAGAGTATGAAATGTATTTTTTTTTGACACAGAAGGTTTAGAGGGAGGTTTGAGGCTTTCAATCCTTTTGGCCCATTCTTTACTAATAACTTTTTTACCAAACAATATACCCAAACCTCAAAAGGAATTGTTTTAACTTTTACTTATATTATCTGTAAGTATTTAGGCAAGCTTACGTGCACTTCGACTATTCTTACAGGACAACCGCCAGACCCTACAACATTTAGTTGTCAAGATTAAGAAAGCCGGTAGAAATTAGTTCTTAAGTATGTGGCTAGTATGGATTGATCTCATGACCTTTTAGTTATCCAAGATTCTATTGACCACTAGATTAACCCATAATGGTTAGGTTCCTATCAATAATCCCCTTGACCACTAAACTAACCGATAATGGTAAGGTTTCTATCAATTGATGTCATGAAATTTGGTAACACAACAAAATATGATATGATTGTAAAGATTGATCTTTAGTTCACAAATGGAAATTGGCATGTACCTTCTCACTATTGATTTGAAGATACCGTGCAACTGCTCCAAACGTGAAGTTGTCAACGCACACAAAATTAGGGCCTGCAAAGTCCAAGATTACTCCATCCTCTCTGCCAATACCAATGTGACCAATGAAAGGAATGAGCCACGAAATAACAGGAAGAGGCGTCCACACAATACAACACGGAAACCGAGCTCTCTCGGGATCAATTTTCATATTTTGAGCAATACTTCCTCCATTCATCATCTGATTCTCAGGGTCGTTACTTAATTCCATTTCCAAACTCATAAGATGCAGCCTGAAATGAAATGAAAGAAAACCCTCAATTTAACAGATCTTCAAGGAAAAATGAACATAAACTTAGGCCCCCTTTGATAACCATTTTGTTTTTAGTTTTTTGTTTTTAAAATTTAAGCCTACAACAACTACCTTTCCATATATTTTTTTTATTGGGATATCTACATAATACCTATAATTTTAGAAACCAAACCAACATTTAGAAACAAAAAAAAAGTAGCTTACAAAATTTTGCTTTTTTTTTTGAAATTTGATTAGCATTCACCTACTTTCTTAAAGAAAGATGGATCACATTCTAGAAAATATGAGTAAAAATAAGCTTAAATTTCAAAAACCAAAAACCAAAAACTAAATAGTTATCAAACGGGGCCTTAACAATCTCAATTTCGGGTTCATATTTTGGCCGGGTTTACCATACCTTCGACCCTTATGTTACGCGACCGTAATATTTTGTTACGTTCCACCGCTGTTACGCCAGAAATAAAAGGTTCCACACGAGCTCCTGTTCTGCGGCGTGGTGGCAGGACCGATAGGGGATTGGCTCCGGGTGTAGATAGGGTAAAATCAGCGGGGGTCATGCGGGTTCCCTCAATTTTGTTAGAATCTCACAATTTTTCCATATTGGAAGTGAGAGAGTGCTACAAGCATTTATAGAGATATAGGTTACTCCCCTCATTGCCAATTGGTTTTGAGGTGGAGCCCCATATTCTCTAATAAATTTCAGCCAATCCATTTTTCTGTGGGATCATCGCTAAAGAAGAAAGAAAGGGTTACAATGCATGAAGAATCAAACTTAGGGTTCGTTTCATCAACTCATTTCACGACTAACTTGAAGTGCAAGCACCCATTGACCAGTATATTCTAACCTATGAAAAAAAAAGCAATTGAAAAAGCAAACTCAAAGGAAATCCATCAACCATAAGAAAACCCAATAGCAGAAATTAATCAGCAATTGAAACAGGGATGAAACTCCCAAATATCAGAACAATTTTGGTGAAGAAAAATCGCACTGGAAATCCAAGCAAATTGTACAAAGAAATTGAAGAACAAAACAAGATTTCAGAGAAGAGCGTCAATGGAGGAGGAGGTTACCTATCAGAACAATTTTAGTGAAGAAAAATCGCCTCAACGAGCTATGAAATCGTAGATCAAAATCGAGGGGTTTAAAATTGTGTTGTTTATATTATTATTATTTTAAAACGACGTCGTTTTTCGTGCGTTTCACTTTTTCTTAAGGTATAATACAAGCTTCCGAGTTCAGAATTTCAGCAAATTGTATCCGCGATCGGCTCTTATCGGAATCCTACTCCGGCGAAGCTACGATGCCGCCGAAGACGGTGAGTAAAGCATCTGTAATGGTGGATTTAACCAGTAGCGACGATGAGGAGGTTGCAGCAAACACAATGTCGAACAGAATATCGCCGAGTTCTCTGAAGAGACTCCATGAACGGCAAGGCAGTTCTACGGCGGCGGCGGCGGCATCATCATCGGACGCTAAAGCTCTTGACTATCGCAGTTTCTGGAAAGCTGGAAATTTCGATTTCGGCCATGCCGGAAGGCCTATGGTTGTTGATGGTAAGGCAACTCTTTTGTTCTGCATTTTGTGTTTGTATTGGTTTATTTGATTCTGAGTGGTTGATTATCAAAATGAAACAGGGGAGCTGGAGCATGCCAGAGTTCATCCCAAGTTTCTTCATTCCAATGCCACTTCTCACAAATGGGCTTTCGGCGGTAAGGCTTTACTCGCTCGAATTCGTTGAATGTGCTTAATTGAGAATTTTCTTATATAAGTTTATCCTCTTCCTCTTTTCACTATGATTATCGCTGGTATGAGTTTTAAGAATGAGATATCCCCTTAATTATATGTGGTTGCGTCCCGAAGGAGTAGCGCGGTGGTTGGATACTTAGGTTTTGAAGGTTTGCTTCCATCAAGGTCCCATGTACGATGCTCACTTGTGACATTAACTTATAGACACCTCCCGTGTCTCCATTTCTTTGATGTCAATCGATGCTTAGCTAGGGACGGGCGTGGTTACCCCCGATTATAGTAGAGTGAAGTTTTGATTTCCTAGTTTCCAAATAAATTACATTGGGTTCTTGGGAGTGCTTTGTTTCATTTCTCATTTGTCCTCTTTAACCTACGTTTTTCCTTTGATGCAGCAATTGCCGAGCTTCTGGATAATGCTGTTGATGAGGTATATTATTTTAGTTTATATAACTTCTATTGCTTGAACTGTTATCCAATTAAATTGTTAATGTGAAATAGTGTGGAGTGTGGACATCCATCTCAAAACCAATTGGTGATGAGAGGAGTAGTCCACCTATCTTATATGCACTAAGAGATATCCTCACCTTATCAATGTGGGATTCTCAACATGCCCCCTCAAGATGGTGCCTCTTTTGGGCTACCAATCTTGAATCGGGTCTCAATTTCTTTTTATTGGATCGTATACCCGTTTGGGTTTAATGGGCTCTGATACCATGTGAAAATATGAGAAATATTTTATGTATTTCATTCATTAGAAAGAGGGTTTCTTAAATAGAGAAACCGGAAGGGTAAATATGGCAAATAACTAACTCAATAATATCTTAAATACACGGTAATAATCTAATAATATAGAAATAAATAATAGGAGGCTAAATATGACAAATAACCAACACTCCCCCTCAAGCTGGTTTGAAGATATCTTCCATGGTCAGCTTGTCAATCAACTTATCGAACTGGTACTTAGGAAGACCTTTCGTAAAGATGTCAGCCACTTGTTCTGAAGTAGGCATATATGGGATACATATGGTTCCAGCTTCGACTTTCTCCTTTATAAAATGTTTGTCCACTTCAATATGTTTTGTCCTGTCATGAAGAACAAGATTATGGGCAATGGAGAAGGCTGCTTTGTTGTCACAGTACACACGTATTGGTGTCGATTGAACGAATCTTAATTCTTCCAACAGTCTCTTTATCCATATACCCTAAAAAATACCATGGGCTAGTGCCCTAAATTCGGCTTCGGCACTACTTCTTGCCACCACGCTTTGCTTTTTACTACGCCAAGTAACTAGGTTCCCTCCAACAGATGAACAATAACCTGAAGTTGACCTTCTATCTTTGGTGCTACCTGCCCAATTAGCATCTGTGTAGACTTCAACATGAAGATGTCCCTGTCTTCTAAACAGAATACCTTTTCCCGGGGTGCCTTTAAAATATCTTAAGATCCTATTTACTGCATCAAAGTGAGCAGGACCAGGAGCATGCATAAATTGACTAACCATACTGACAGTAAATGCTATGTCTAGACGTGTGTGAGATAGATAAATAAGTCTCCCAACAAGTCTCTGATATTTTTCTTTATCCTTGACTTCTTTAACCGTTGCTGCTTGCAATTTTCCATTTTGTTCTATAGGAGTATCTGCTGGTTTACAACCAAGTAATCCTGTTTCTTTAAGAAGGTCTATTACATATTTCCTTTGATTCATCAGAATTCCATCTTTTGATCTTGGCATCTTGCAAACTCCATTCCCAAAAAATATTTTAGGACTCCCAGATCTTTGATTTGAAATCCTTAGCTAGTTTTTCCTTCAAAGTGGTTATTCCCATATCTCATTCCTAGTTACTATGATGTCATCAACATACACTATTAGAACGACCATCTTGTCATTTCCAGTTGTCTATAAAATATAGTGTGGTTTGCTTGACTCTGGAGAAATCCATAGCTTGTAATTGCCCTTTCAAACCGTTCAAACCAGGCTCTAGGTGACTGCTTGAGGCCATATAAAGAATTTTGTAACATGCATACATTTTTACTTCCATAATGTTTTTCAAATCCAGGTGGTAAGTCCATAAAAACCTCTTCTTCAAGATCACCATTAAGAAACACATTTTTTACATCAAGTTGGTACAAGAGCCAATCTTTATTAACAACAATAGATAGCAAGACTCTAATAGAGTTAATTTTTGCCAATGGAGCAAACGTCTATTGATAATCGATCCCATAGGTTTGAGTGAATCCCTTAGCAACCAGTCTCGCTTTGTACCTTTCAATACTCCCATCTGCATGACATTTTATAGTGAACACCCATTTGCATCCTACTGTCTTTTTATTTCTTGGAAGATGAACTATGTCCCACATGTGATTCTATTTTAGAACATTCATCTCCTCCATGACTGCTAAGTTCCAATTTGGGTCATCTAGAGCCTCCTGTATATTCCTTGGAACAAACAGGTTAGTTATCTTAGAAGTAAAAGTCCTATGGGAAGTATACCCTAAGAATATGCACTTTATAGCTCGAGGATCTAGTTTGGACTGAGACGGGTGGGACACATAAACAAAGGTTGTACATCCAAAAACCTTGATTGGAATATCCGAAAAAATACGAATTGTGGGAAAAATGGTTTGTAAGTAAGCAAGATGATTTGTAAAGCCTAAAACCTTAGTGGGCATTCGATTGATGAGGTAAGTAGCGGTAAGAACTGCATCACCCCATAAATACTTAGGGACATTCATCGAGAACATAATGGCCCTAGAAACCTCCATTAAGTGTATGTTCTTGCGTTCTGCAATTCCATTCTGTTGGGGAGTATTTCGACAAGTTGATTGGTGATGTACTCCTTTGGTGTGTAAAAACTCAGTTAGGTAGGTATCGAAGTATTCAGTGCCATTGTCGGAATGTAAGATACTAATTTTGGTTTTAAATTGGGTTTCAATCATGTTGTAGAAGTGAAAAAAACATCTTTGACATCAGATTTGTGAGTTAAAAGATACACCCAGGTTACACGAGTGTGATCATCGATAAAGGTAACGAACCACCGTTTTCCATTTTGGATTTCTACCCTAGATGGTCCCCAGACATCACTATGAATTAGATAAAAAGGAGTAGAAGCCTTATAACTTTGAGGTAAATAAGAAGTGCGATGAGTTTTTGCGAAAGCACAGTGTTCACATTGAAAAGTAGAACAATCAATTCCTTTAAAAAGTTCTTGAAATAAATGCTTTAAATAGAAAAACTAGAATGACCTAATCTATAATGTCAGAGCTTCAAGGTGTCCCTGAAAGAGGTAGAACTAACACTACTTAGACCCTGAACTTGATTATGACTAGTTGAAGCTTCCTCAAAATAGTAAAGGCC
>JBBMEF010011120.1:0-21876 GCA_037832685.1 Sicyos baderoa | reverse complement strand
TTGCAAATA
This sequence comes from Sicyos baderoa, assembly GCA_037832685.1. Lineage (NCBI taxonomy): Eukaryota > Viridiplantae > Streptophyta > Magnoliopsida > Cucurbitales > Cucurbitaceae > Sicyos > Sicyos baderoa. The sequence goes on along the minus strand of JBBMEF010011120.1, from coordinate 21,867 downwards.
TTTTCAAAAAGTTGCTATTTACTCAATTTTTTTTATCTTATTGTAATATACATGCAAATTCCCCTTTTTCTTTTTGTTTAAAAAAAGGGTAAAAAAATTAATAATTAGTAAAAAAAATTAAAAAAATCAAAAAAATCAAAACAAAATATGATCTTTAAAACAAAAACCAATCATCAAACATGTTTTTTTTTTTTAATTGTTAAAAACATAAAATTAAAATCAATTATCAAATACATACTGTTTTTATTTTTTAAAACAAAAAACCAAAAAATAAAATTGTTAGCCAAATTTCAAAATGTTTTACATTCCATTTAGCATACACTTGGTACTACTAGCTAATTATCTATGAGCATATCTAAATATAATAGGATTTTTTTCTCGAGAAGTTAATTACTTCTCTACCAAAATGAGAGTCAAATATCATTTTTTGAAATTCAATTTGTGAAAATAGATTACAACCGATCAACTTAATCAAGACATAATCAACCCTAAATATTATATGGTTTGACATTTACTATTATTATTATTATTATTATTATTATTATTTAATTCTGCTAGCCTATAAGAGTAAAAAGAAATATAGAGTGTGAGAAATTGAAAATTAGTCCTTTCCTTTTATAAATTATAATAATAATGATTTGATTTAATGAGTACTACATTATTAATGTATTTGTTAGTTTTAATTGGAGATCACATATTTGTTTTTTGTTTTTTTTTGTCAAATTAAAGTGTATATACCAGCTTTTTGTTCTTTATTCATTATTATTTATCTTTTCCATAAGTCAACTCCATGCCTTTTATCTCAAACAAATAAAAGGCTTTTCATGACCTTCAAAAAAACCCTTTATTATGTTCATTTTAATCTTTAATTTCATAGGGTTAAAAATAAAGATTTGGTCCATGTCATTCAAATCATTTTCAATTTATTCTTTTTTTTTTGGTTTGTTTTTTAATTATTATTTTAACACTTCTCAATCATACCCTTCTCATAGATGAGTGTTAAAATAGTTGAAAAAATGACTTTTTTATAACACGATAATGAGTGAAGACTACAATATAAATTCATCATAAATCAATTTTAACATTTATAAATGACAATAAAACCAAAACTTAACTTTTAATTATAGATATTAATTTGGAAAATAATAAATAATGAGAACTAAAATTTGTATTTATACTTTTGAAAAAGCCACTTATTTATGAATATAATAATGTAATCATAATTTAAAAGATGGAAAGTAAGATTATTATTAAAAGGAAAAGAAGAGTTGTTATTATTATTATTATTATTTTGGCGTTTAGTAGGATGATAGGGTCTATAGTTCGTAGGGGAGGCGACTATAAAAAAGGACTGACAAACTCTTCTGTCCAATCAAAATCTTTCACCCCAACTATTTTTTATTTATTAGTTATTTATTGTCCATTTATTTTATTTTAACCTATTTTACAAATTCAACCCAAATTAAATATATAGTTTGAATTTTCCAATTTTCTATTGTACTATATATATATATATAAAACTCAAACCAAATTTATGAATTGAAATATCATTTTTGTTGATGGTTTAAGTTTGTCAAATAATATTAATAAATTAATACATAAAAAATGATAAAGTCGAATATATTTCTAAACTTATATTAAATTGTTATTTTCATTTCTTCATTTTTTTTCTAAAAAATAAAATTTGTGAACATAAAATTGAATTGAAATAAAATTAATTAAAATAACCAATGTGACATCAATTTCTTCAACTTTACAAAGTCTTGTTAAATAATAAAAACTAAATTTCAACTTTTAAAATCATAAAAATTGAATTATAACTATGCCACAAACTATTGAGACAAATTTGTAATTTCCCCTAAATCTAATAAAAGCAAATAACATTCTCAAGAATATATACAAGTCTATTTCTTCTCAGATGTTTGAAATTTGAATATTACCGTAAAAACATGTGTAATATTACATTTTAAAAATAATATTTTTTTTTAACGAGCACGAGGTTAATTTAATATGGGTAGCTGACGAAAACAATAGTTCAACACTATCTTAATGTATTAAAAACTACGAGCTATGTGGTTCAAATCACTCAATTTTCAAATGTACTTAATAAAAATTGTGTACTAAACCTAAAATATAAAAATGGTAAAAGAAAATAGATAAGAGAGTTGAACTTGAATGAAATAATTCAGAAAAATATATATATATTTACTCAATGATAGATTAAATCGTGGGATTATTTGAGATTCCATTTAATCAATCTATTCGAAATTTATATCTTATTTTGATAGACAATTAAACTCTTTATGAATTCTAAAATAATTTTTATAATTCGAGTTTACTAAAAATTATCGATATATAAAATCTCGTTTTGTTATTTTTTATTTTATTTTACAACTATAAAAAATCGTCATTTTGTTTTGCGTTTTTTTTTTTTTTTTTTTTTTTTTTTTAAAAATCTCTCTTCTTTGCACAATAAATCTTATGCCTTTCCAGAAATACAGTTTTTCTTTAGGGAACTAAATTGGTAGAGCAAAAATATTAAAACTCATGACATGAGGGAAAAGTTGCAACATAATTGCAACAACAATTATTATTATTTTTTAAATATCAAATAATGATGTTATTATTAGGGCTACTCATAGTAAAATCTGACTCCATTTAATTTTTCCACCCACAAAATAACAAACAATGAACAAAAATGGAAAGATAAATAAATAAATTCAATTAATATTTTTAAAATTCATATTTTATTTTGTTATTCAAAGATAAATAAATAAATTCAATTAATATTTTATTTTTGACAAAAGGGGGCAGCTCAATTAATTCCGTTTAGGTCATGGAAATCAAAGGACAAGACACTAAAATTAAATGATCAAAATTTTAGTTAATGGGAGTGTTACATCATTGCCAATAATGAAAACTCTCTTGGGACCCACTAATAAATATGATTTATTGTACCATTAATTATTTTGTTTATTTATGTATTAAAAAACAAATGTTTAAATAAAAAAAAATTAAAACTTCGTTAACAATAAAAAATTAAGAAAAATTACACGTATATAAAAAAAAGACCAATAATAACATTTTTTAAAAAATAATTACGTATGTAGTATAAAAATGGAGTAGTCTCTATAAAACTACTAATGCTCGAGTTTCAACCAATTTTTGACAGATTACCTTCAATCAATTTTCGGTTGATATAATCCGTTTGAGAAGCAAAAAGGGTATAATAGGTGATTAAAAAAGATACAAGCAAATTCTCATATAGATAGATTATTTTGAAAAAAATGTTATAATTATAAGTTGTGGCCTAAAAGTTCAATTTTTTCTCAAATATTTTTTTAGTAATTAAATAAAGAAGGAACAATAATAAAACTTATTTCCCGTTTACTTTAATAAAAGAAAAAAAAAACAGTTATAAATCAGGTCTTTATAGAGACTATCCAGGACACGTGTTGAAATGAAATATTACTAATCAAGATAATCAATTGCGTCATCGACTCAATATATATTTGTATCATTAGTATTACTCTGAAGTAGACACATTGCATATTTATTGATTGAAAGTACTTGTTTCAATAAATATGTAACTTCAAACCAATAAAATTACGTACAAAATGATTCTAGTGTCATTCTACCATACATATTTTTTGAAGTATCATTCTACTATTTCTAAGAAACAATAGTAATCCAAATTTAATTAATGACCTATAACATAACATTTAATTGTGAAGAAAATCGAATAGAAATTTTATTTTCATGTGCGATACTATAAACTAAACCCATAACCTCCTAGTTTTCCGAGACCACTAAGTCAGTCATGATCTTAAACCATTGGTTTTTCTCTTATAAAGAATTATTACATGTTAACACAATTCCATCTGTGCTGCTAAAAATGTCACTGAAACATTAAAAAAGAAGCAGCATAATTACAATATACTCACTGTTCTTCAAGCTTCGATCTTTCTAATTGGTGTCTTTGTATTACCAGTTCCAGTCAACCAGCCAAAACCGAGTTCCTGAGCTTTCTATCAAGAAAAAATAGCAAATCTTCAAGTTCATAAACACGTTTCAATGAAATTCTTCAACTTTTACTGTTGTAAATAAATCATTCATTTTTTTTCTTGCAGCAATATGACCACACAAATGTTAAAGAAGTTTGATTTAGTTCGAACACCTGCGGTGATACGAACCTCTAGACGGTTGAAAACTTATTCTAATCTTACCTATGTTTCTGATATGGCGGGGAATAACAGGCTTGTTGGAAGGAGGCTGAGCATGGATTGAGTTTTAGCCAAGAAAAAAAAAATTAACCGAGAAATCAGAGCTTTGCACCACTATAACTGAGATAACCAGGCCCATCCCTAGGCCAGACACCAGGAGACATCAAAGGAATGGAGACACGGGAGGAGTCTAACATATAAAACATGTATGAAGTTAAACTATTAGCCTTTGAAGAACTCACTATTGAGTACATGGGTGGAGAACTGGAGAATGCGTGGCTAGAGAAATCGGAGAATGTGTGAATCATGGAGGAGAGAAAAAAAGAAAGTAGCTAGAGATTATGATTATAAGAGGTGGAGAAGTAAAAACAAAAGTGGTTGTTGTCTTCCTTAGTTGAAGAAAGTAGGTTATTTTAGGTATTAAAATGTCTTGAATAAATAAATAAATAAAATTATTTTTTTATTTGTGAATATCGGTCAGCTTAGTGCACTTCAATTACTCTCACAGGACATACTATGTGACCCTACAATATTTAGATGTCAAAGAAATTCATACGAAATTATTTCCCAAGTAGGGCACAAGGGCAATGCCATCTTGAATCAATTATCTCGCACTCCGAATAACCTAACAAAAAGATCTCACTAGAGGTTCAAGGGCAACGCCTGATGGGAGTTTAGGGGCGCAATATGACCCTATTGGGAGCTACTCCCCAGAACCTATTTAAGTTATATGGAGATTATGGATACAAAATAGTAAATATACAAGGCTAAAGTTTGGGAAACTCATGGCTGAAATTAGACTTAGGAGGTTCCTTGGAAGTTTCAAAATGTCTTATTATTCATACATGTAGGAAGGTAAGACAGTTGTCCAATAAAATTAGTTGAGGTGATCATAAATTAGTCTAAACACTCGACAAAAAAAACGGACTCAGATGTAGGGTGTTTTTGAATTTCGAGATTATCACTAAAAAGCAAGGATATTGTGAAGATCAGAAATTTAATTGATAACGGACTCAGTGAGGTGAGCTTAATCCAATTCACATCATTATGATGCTTTCCTCTATTTTTCTTGGTATTACGATAACAATAAATAACCCCCCAAAAAATTGGGAGGAGCTTATGCAAAGGGTCTTTTTCCTTGACAATCAAATTCCAAAGAGGGTATTATGTGTCCTAAAAAGTAAATGGGATGGCTTGTCTTTTTGTTTGGAAAAGGAAACATTTCTTAAATGAAATAGCGAGTGACGATTACAAAAAAAATCTCGAATGAAAGGTGAAAAAAGACAAAGGTGACAGCTTGTCGTTATGACCACAACATGATGATTTATTTCAGTCACATTGGAGCACCACATTACAAGAGTATTCAATAGTAGTAAACATATTAAGCTTAGGTTCACTAACATAACAAAATATCACAGCCCCATGGTGTTTTCAATAGTAGTAAACACACTTAAATCTCCAAAAGAAAGAACTAATTTCTGTAGTAGCAGTGAACACTAATTCAATGAACGTTGCATCACACAAATGCTAATATATATAGGTCGAGAGAATGGATACCTGAAAGGACAGATTAAGCTTTTGTATGACGAATCAATTAATATTGGATCGTGTTAAACCCCCGCTGCAGCTTTCGCCTCGGATTCTGACTTCTCCTAACAGATGTAACCCAAATGATATCAGTTTCCAATGCAATTTGTGCATTCTAATTGCTAAGTTGTTAAGAGCACGTGATTGATGGTTCATTATTATAATTGAAAAACGGGCTTTTAAAAACAACAACATACAAAAAACAAGCCCTACAACAAAAGGGAGTCAAAGAACGAACAACAGAAATTGTCCCTATTTAATATCCAACAGAAATTGTCCCCAAGGGATCCAACAGAAATTGTCCCCAAGGGGTGGCGCAATAGTTGAAGACTTGGGCTTTGAGGGTATGCTCCCCTCAAGGTCCCAGGTTCGAGATTCACTTGTGAAACTATTCCTTCGATGTCTCCGGTACCTGGCCTAGGGACGGGCGTGGTTACCTTGTTTCAAAAAAAATATCCAACAAAATTAAACTAAATCATAATTACAAAAAGGGCTGGTAACCGACTCTATAAAGGCACACCTCATCATCACAAAACCTCTTAACCTTTCTAAAAATCATATCATTCCACCCAATGATTCATTATTTATTAGTTCAAGACTTCTAAAAAATGCAATATGGTTGACCATCAGGCATCACCAGCTCATATTGTCAACAAACCTCGAGATTTCTCCGAATCTTCCTTGTAGGAGACCGCATTGTGACAAATTCTTCAGCAGCTGTAGGATGAACACCAACAGTTGCATCAAAGTCTGCCTTAGTCAAACCAGCTTTCACAGCCACTGCAAATCCCTGCTCATAAATCCGGTGTGACGTGAGGTAAGCTTAGGAATTAAAATCCAGTAGAAGGAGATAAAGCATGCCGATATATAAATAGAAATTACCTGCACGATTTCTGGTGAATCTTCACCACACATGTGAAGTCCTAAAACTTTATTTGTCTTTGCACAGACTACAAGCTTCATAAAAACTCGATCTGGAAGCCCGGAGAGTGTAGCCTTTAAGGGCCGAAAATTTGCAGTGTAGATATCAACATCACCATGTTCATGTATGGCCTGCATTGCAATTATTGAAATGTTAACAGCAGTATAGCACAACAGAGAGTGTACACATACCAGTATTTTAAACATAGTATCCCTTCTTACCTGCTCTTCCGTAAGACCGACGATTCCAATTGGGGGCTGGGAAAAAACAGCACAAGGAACAGCACTACGTAAAAAAAAAAAAAATCAAAAAAATATCACCAACAAAATAAGGGTAAAAGAATACCAGAGAGAAGGAATATGTAATCCAATGATCCCATTTATAATGAATGCTTTTCCAAATATTAAAAGTCATACAACTTTATTGAGGAAAAAACCCCAACTCAAGTATAGGGTTTCTTTAAAGATAGTTTTCGTTGATATTCAAGAAGCTGTATAACAAGCAAAAAAGGTTTCCTTAAAAAGTAGACACTCAAAAGATAATAGAAGCACCTTATAATAAAGCACCCTAATTCTTATACACCGACATAACCGCCCCCGCAACAAAAGCTTTGGCTGCACCCAGAAAGGAAACTTTTTCCATTACTCAAATAGAAATAGGGATACCATTTTATTTACCTCAGCCCCAAGAAAAAAACCTGACTATGACTTGATCTGTAAGCCTAGATAATTTTAGAGTAAAGACCTTAGAGCCACTACCTTAGGCCTGATTGGAGAGAAGAAAAAGGAAGGCAATTAAAAAATCGGGTTTATTAATATTTACATTTCATCAACGAAAAAATATGTTTTCACTTGCATTTTTCTCCCCCTCTAAAATCATTATCCAAAAGTTCACCTTTCCTTCCTACAAATCCCCCTGTCACTCTCAATATTTTCCAAATTCACTTCTACTTTTTAAACAAAATATTTTCCCCTATCCTCCCTTCTAAAGGGACCATTTCTAACCAATAGAGTCCCTCCTACCACCTCCCCTTTTACCCCCTTCACATGAGATCACCCATCTCCCAAAACACACTCCAACCACTCTTGAGGAACCACAATACATGTCTGGTCATCACGTGCATTGACTTGGAAAATGTAAGCCTAGCTAGAGAAGTGTCCAATTGAAACGAAAGGTTGACTTAAAGAACTTACTTAATTTACCATGCAAAGAAGAATTCATCCTAGAACTAAATTTATTTCTTAAATTGGTACTCTGAAAAAATTTGCAGTGAAGAATGGCTTTTAATATACAAAAACAAAATGTAGATGACTTCATATCATGTTTGCAATACAAAGAAACCGAAGAAGAAACGATCATATTGGGCAATGGGCAGTAAAGAAAACATTCCAGAGATTTCATCAGACCACACATGACAAAACACCACATACAAAACGATTTATTACAAGATATAGATACCTATGATTAGGTTTTGTAGGCTCATTCTGGAATATAGTTTTAGCTAATGCTCCACCCTCCATTAGAGCAACAGGAGTCAGGTTTATTCTATCTGTAACATCTCCAACAGCCCAAATTGAAGGAACTGATGTACAGGAGTATTCGTCAACCTGAAAAGACAGAAATAAGGTTCATAGCAGATTTATGAAAAAGAAACAAACACTTAGCAAACGAGTCGCTACCTCAATTGCTCCATTCTTGGTCATTTTTACACCAACTTCCTCCAATCCCAAGTTCTGCAAAACAAGTATGAGTAGCATTAATTAAACCTGCAATGCACTTGCAACCTTGTATTGTAATCACTTTCAAGGACACAATGAGACACAAGCAAATGTATCGGTATGGTTTGTTGGAGTAAAATCAGAACAATCTGAAAACATAATATGTTATTCATTTTATTATTTTTAGTTTATAGAGAAACACCAGTTCCATGGAGAACACTGTTTATGAAGGGAAAAATAACACATTGGTCTTAAAATACTAAACATGTTTATCATGTTCTGCCCTTATTGATTATTTACACCTAGAAATTTGTACACTGCTTAACGAGTACCAAGGATCAAATCATCCTTTTTTAGATTGTTCTTAATATTTCTTTATGTACATATTTAAATTAGCAGTAACCTGTAAGTTAGAAATTACGCTCGTTGGAATATCATTTCCTTTTCTGTTTCAGGTATGGTAGGGTTCTTACAAGTCAACAACCGCAACTACTTTTATGCAAGAAAAAATACATTTTTTTTTCCAAAAACAAAAGGTATGCTTACAAAAGTTTAAGACCATAGTTTTCTTTTGTTCCAATTTTATCCAGGTTTCTCACTCATAATAAGATTGTTACAGAAAAAACTATTGGCAATATTCAAGCATGCTTCGAGGACATATCAATAATTTAATGTTAATCTTGCATAAGGAAATTCTCATCAATGTCGTAATAGTGTACCCTTGTATTAGGTCTGCGTCCTGTTGCAAACATAACATGTGAAAAGCCTTCAACCGTTCCTTTGTTAGTTTTGAGAGAGAATGACCCATCTGCTGATTTAAGGATAGCCTGTGGTAACTCCTCTGCATGGAATTCAATTCCTCTTAGAGACATCTGTTCTCCAACAAAATCTCTAATCTAGAACAAAAAGGAAATTAAACATGAGAGCTTTAAAGTGAAGGGAAATTGTCAAGCAAACAAGAATAAAACCACCATCAACATTTCACCTCTTCATCAAAGCCTCTTAGCACTTTTTTCTGCCGTATAAATACATGAACTTCACTTTTAAAACTATTGAAGATGCCAGCAAACTCAAGAGCAATATATCCACCTCCAACTATGGCAATCTTCTCAGGTTTGGAAGGCAACTCAAGGGCAGCATCAGAATCTATTGCATACTCACTACCAGGAATGTCAGGAATGAAAGGTCGCCCCCCAACTGACACTAGAATGTGTCTAGCCGAATAGAGTTTCCCGTTTACATCAACAGTGTGTTCATCCACAATCTGTAGATATTTTGTTGAAATGGATGCATTTAATGATTGTTTAAAAGTTCAATACATACAATTGACTGAGTTTTTTTGACGATGAACCAAACTTTAATTGAGAAAAGAATGAAAGAACAATATGGCATACAAAAAAACCAGCTCAGACAAGCAAGGGAGACTCCTACAAAAACGGTCTCAGTAAAAGAGTTCAGAGCAAAAACAATGTTTGAAAAGTAGAATTATAACATTTAATACTAAAATAGTGAACTCACAGTCTAACCCCACCTTTCCACGGCCTTCGATCAATGTAACACCAGCATTTTTCAGAACGTTTTTGTAGATACCAGTTAGTCGATTTAATTCAGCATTCTTGTTAGCAATCAAGGTGCTCCAATCATGCTTTGGTTCAGTGTCGTATGTCCATCCAAAGCCATGACTTTCTTCAAATTCATGTGCGTATTTTGATGCATATACAAGTAGCTTCTTTGGTACACATCCACGAATGACACACCTGATAATCTAATAGTGAGAAAACACACATAGGAACCGAAAGACTTCCAATTTTAAGAACATAACATCACACGAACAACAAACAAAGTGACATGCCATTTTCTATAAAATAAAGACAAAGGTATATGTCCGTCCATAGTATTTGGATTTTTTTTTATAGGAAACGAGAACATTTTGATTGATAAAAGTGTGTGCCCATGACCCATATCCTCCCATACCCAATTCAAACTTGTAATAGCCATCCTTAGGGGTTCCTAAATTATCATTTCACAACCTACCCTTCAAGAAGTTTCTTTCATACAGCCAACACACAATTTTTTTTTTTATATTCGTGACAGTTCAAGCCATCTTATGCGTACATCCACTAATGTCACGAGACATACCGTCTTAGTCTACAACATTTGAATGTGAATGAAACTCGTACTAAGTTAATTATTAGGTTGGTGGCCATCAACCCATCACCTCTTAACTCCCCAAAGTCCTCTTTAACCATTGTGTCACTCCATGATAATTATACAAAGTCGACAAGAAATTGTGATTCTCCAAGCCAGCTTGCGAACAATTGCTACAACTTAATTTTTAGTAGGTGGTCACCATGGATTAAACCCAAACGGCCATTACCCTCTTAATTTTACAAAGCTCTTTTGACAACTAAATCACTCCGTGATGATTGATTCAAACTATGAATACTGAAATTACATACAATCAAACAAAGAAGAGATTAAAAACTTACGTCCCACCAACACCACCAGCAATATCCGACGAAACAGTGGAGAAAGGAAGCTCACAAACCGCGACGGAGGCGCCAAAATTAGCAGCAAAGCGGGAAGCTCGCACACCCCCACTGCCAGCACCAATGGTAAATAGATCGAAATCGTAATGGCGAATGGCTTCGACGCCATTGGTAGACTCGGCCCGGACCACAGGGCCACGGCGGAAGTGGCGGAGGCGGTTATTGGCGAAGTGGGTAAGAGGAAGGAGGCGGCGGTGGCAGTGGGAAAAAACAGGTAAAGGCTTAGGAATTGATACGAATGAAGAAGATAGAGAAAGGGGGAGGTTTTTGCAGAGAAGGGTTTGAAGGGCTTGCGAAGAAGATAGAGCAGTGGCCATTGGTGACCGGAAGCGAAGAAAGAAAAACCGGCGGCGGTGGCCGGAGTAAATGCAGAAGAATGAAAAGGGTTCTTACAGAGATGTGCGGCTGCGGGAGAAGATTCTTGTGGAAATCGATGGGTCTTGTCCCAGTTTGACGAGTCGGGTCGGGTCTAAAAAAGCGGGTTCACGGAGTCGGGTCAATATCGAAAACTGGTTTTCTTCGTCTGAACTGAAATTAGACGCGCCGTCGATCTCTTCTTCTCCGGCGATTATTGACAGAGCTCGTCCGGTAGGGTTTGATTTTCTTCTCTTTTTTTCCCATTTTATTAATTATGCAGTGTTTTTCTATGATTGCTGAACTCGATTTCTGAAGCTTCCATTAGAAATGTGAATGAAAATGCAATGCGATTGTAGGTCGTTTTGTTGTTGCCATGGAATTTAGGGTTTCATCAACTCTGTTTCAATTGGCGGATCTCTTTCTTGTGGCTTCCATCACCAAAGCCCTATCGAAATTGGGTACTCGAACCCTCCAGCACCATTCACTTCCGATATCGGACCATCTCGTCCTTCAAATCCTCCATAGCAGCTCTGTTCATCCTTTGAAGAAGCTTGATTTCTTCAATTGGTGTTCTCTCAGCCCCAATTACAACCATTTACCCTCCACATATTCCCTAATTTGTCGTATCCTTTGTCGCTCCGGATACCTCCATGAGGTTCCCCCTTTACTCTCCTCGATGAGGCGAGCCGGCGTCGTCTCTGTTGATTCTCACACTTTCAAGGTCCTTCTTGATGCATTTATCAAGTCCGGTAAATTCGACGATGCCCTTGAAATTTTAGACCATATGGAAGAGTTAGGGACTAGCTTGGAACTCAACATGTACAATTCTGTTCTTGTTGCTCTGGTCAGGAAAGGCCAGGTGGGTTCGGCCTTGTCGATTTTCTTTAAGCTGATTGATGCTTTTGATAATGTTGCCTTCTTGCCCAATGCACTTGCTTGTAATGAATTGTTGGTTGCCCTTAGGAAATCAGACATGAGAGTCGAATTCAAACAGGTTTATGATAAGCTTAGAGCAATTACTGCATTTGAGTTTAATGTTTGTGGCTATAATATATGCATTCATGCTTTTGGATGCTGGGGTTACCTGGATACTTCTCTTGCCCTGTTCAAAGAAATGAAGCAAAAGAGCTTAGTTACGGAGTCTTTCGGTCCGGATTTGTGTACGTATAATAGTCTTATTCATGTGCTATGTTTGGTAGGGAAGGTTAAGGATGCACTTATTGTCTGGGAGGAACTTAAAGGATCAGGTCATGAGCCTGATGCCTTCACATATCGTGTCATAATTCAGGGTTGCTGTAAAGCTTACCGGATGGACGATGCTACCGTGATTTTTAATGAAATGGAGTACAATGGATTTATCCCCGATACCATTGTTTATAATTCTCTCATCGATGGGCTATTCAAGGCTCGGAAAGTTATCGAAGCGTGTCAACTTTTTGATCGAATGGTGCAGGAAGGTGTTAGAGCTTCTCCTTGGACATATAATATTCTGATTGATGGATTGTTTAGGAACGGCAGAGCTGCAGCTAGCTACTCTCTATTCTGCGATTTGAAGCAAAAGGGACAATTCGTGGATGGCGTTACCTACAGCATCATTGTGCTGCAACTGTGTAAAGAGGGTTGGGTTGAGGAAGCACTGCAATTGGTCGAAGAAATGGAAGAGAGAGGCTTTATCGTTGATCTAATTACCGTAACATCGCTGTTGATTGCAATGCACAAGCAAGGCCGGTGGGATAGGTTAGAGAGGCTCATGAAGCACATAAGAGAAGGGGATTTGGCCCCAAGTGTTCTCAAATGGAAGGCCAATATGGAGGATTTAATGAAAGATCAACAAAGTAAAAGTAAAGACTACTCAGCTTTGTTCTCTCCAAAGAAGGATTTGAATGAGATTATAAGTTCAAGAGCATCTTCTCTATCGGAAGCTGATATTGACGATATTAAAAAAAACACAGAAGAAAAGGATGCCGACAATTGGTCATCATCCCCACATGCAGATTGTTTAGCTAACCTTGCAAGGTCTACAAGCCATTCTTTGCAACCATTTACTATTGGTAAGGGGCGACGAGTTCAAGCAAAAGGTATCGACTCATTCGATATTGATATGGTCAACACATTTCTGTCTATTTTTCTAGCAAAAGGAAAATTGAGCTTAGCATGTAAGTTATTTGAGATCTTCAGTGATATGGGTGTCAACCCAGTGAGGTACACTTACAATTCAATGTTGAGTTCATTTGTGAAGAAGGGATATTTTCACCAGGCATGGGGTATATTTAACGAAATGGGCGAGAAGGTTTGTCCAGCTGATATAGCCACATACAATGTGATAATTCAAGGACTTGGAAAGATGGGTAGAGCGGATCTCGCTAGTTCGGTCCTGGATAAACTCATGGAGCAGGGTGGCTATCTCGATATCGTAATGTACAACACGTTGATTAATGCGCTTGGGAAGGCAGGCCGAATGGATGAAGTAAATAAGCTTTTTGAGCAGATGAGGAGCAATGGAATAAACCCAGATGTTGTCACTTTTAATACACTTATTGAAGTTCACAGCAAAGCAGGTCGGTTTAAGGACGCTTACAGATTCTTGAAGATGATGCTCGATTCGGGCTGTTCCCCGAATCACGTCACGGATACAACTTTGGATTTTCTAGGGAGGGAGATTGAGAAAGCCAGGTATGAAAAAGCTTCAATCATGCGTGATAAAAACAGTTCTTGACTTTCCTGTTTCAGTTTTGTCTTCCTGTAAGAATGTGATCTGATTTGCTTGTGAATAAGTATTTAAAAGTTGTTTTCCTATTTTACAGGAATAAGAAAAGGGGAAGAGTAAGATCAAAATTTGATAATTCATTCCATGATTTATTTATTTAAAGAGTAAATGATAAGTTTAGTCCCTACGAACTACAAGTCTAATGAAAAATAATCAAAAACTAAAAATAAATTTGTTACCTAGCTTGAAAGGTGTTCAATATCACTTCTTAATTGGTACACTTCATTAGGCGTTAGTTTGTGTGCACGTCGATTATTCTTTGAACATTCAACTGAGCTCTAAACTGTTCACTTTGTCTTTGTTAGAAAAATATTTTGCAAAATGAGGTGTAATTATAACTTGTAAAATGAAATGTGAGGGTTACTTTTTGTCTATTGTATGAATATATATATATATACACATATTTATGTTCATTATTATTAATCATCAACTAAAGAATTATTGGTGGAAATTCCTGATGAATTGTGGAACGTACGAATAAAAAAATGGGTTACCGTAAAGAAATCCATAAAACAAAACCGAAAAATTATTCTTATTTAGGAGACCAAAATGCAATTAAATCCATTTGGAGTTCATCAAATAATTATTGAGAGGCATTATTATTCGAAATCGAAGCCACCTATTTCAAATTAATTGTCAATAAACTGATTTTAACCTTCTAATCTTTTTTGGATTAGACAACGGAGAGAATGGAGAATTCAAACTCTGAATTTTCTTAAAACAAGGCACAAAATGTCGAATTAGGCCCAGCTTGATAACTATTTGGTTTTTAAAATTTAAACCTATTTTCACTCAAATTTTCTACAATGTGTTCTACCCTTCCTACCATATATCCACACTTCTTTAAAAAGTAGGAGAATACTAACCAACTTTTAAAAACACAAACTTTTAAAAACAAAAACAAACTAAGTTACTTTTTTTGTTCTTTTGAAAGCTATTTTTTGTTTTTAAAAATTAGCCAGTATTTTCCTACTTTCTTAAGGAAAGATGAATATATTGTATATTATAGGTAGGGTGTGGAACATATTATAGGAAATTTGGGTGAGTATAGACTTAAATTTTAAAAACAAAAAACCAAATGGTTATCAAACGGGACCTTAACTAATCAAATACATTCTATGCGTTATCACATACTATCTAACCAAAAAATTTGTAAAAAATTAATTCTTAAATAATTATCATGAATTGAACTCACAACTTTTTAGTTTTCGAAATCTCTCATTAACCACATATGATGATTAGAATACATACACTATTATCAAACACGAGAAATTTCAAATAGAAAACTAAAAACAAAAGCTTTCTTCAACTGACGATTATCTTTAACAATATAATCACATTATATATTCTACCCTCCAAACAAGCAGAAGCAAGGAATCAACCACCAAAAATTATTCCCTTTGCTCACTTAAATGAACTTTTCTACATTAAACAAACCTCCAGGCTCCAAACTTCTCTTCAAACATTTAAGAATAATTGTCTCGGTTCGAGTAAGAAGAGCTTTGGATATCATACACAAAACAGCACAAAAAATAAAGGCTCTAATTGTTAGACTCGGAAGGTTGAGCAGCCATAGTGGTGAAACTATCATACCCTCCGCTTCCTGGTGCTGCTGGATTTGCTTGATACATTGGCGGTGCACCATTGGTCGAAGATGGTTGCGGCCCGCTCCCTGGAACTGGCGCTGGAGGAGGCGGTCTGGCTGGAATGTTCATTTGGCCGTGTATAGGAGCTCCTGGCGGGGCCATCATGGGCGGCATTGGTAGATATCCTACATTGACAAAGGAGGAAAGGAGTTTCCATCAATTTGATACATGGTGTGTGCAATACCCACCACATAGGTTCCATCTAATTCAGTAATGACTAGTAGTGCAAGCTGAAATCATTAACAGATGACAATAACTGACATGAATAGGTTTGGTTGGTTCAGTATATTTATTGGTTGATTTGGTTTGCGTAAAAGATCACTATTATTTGGAAACCACGTAAAAGATTGATTTCAGAAGTGTCTGAAAGAATCCGTGTCCGACACAGATTCTTTCCTTATTTTAAAGTGTCCGTGCTTCATAGTCTAAAATTGATATATTAGATTGGTGTGGTCCGTGTGGGTTTTTGCCGAGAGCAACCACAGATACCTCTAGTAAAACATCAAGATTTTGAGGAGTAGTTAGAAAATCTACATTGCTCTCATCACATCATCTTTCAGTTCCAGGTCATATTCTAATTAAATTCATCAACTGTTTGTTGAAAAAAAGAGAAGGAATAAGCATCATTTCTGTACCAAAGGAAAAAATGAAACCAGAGATGTGTCAAATTCTACTTGGGCATTTATTATGTCTAAAGATTTATCTCATATTACTTAATTAGACTTTACTGATAAAAACCATAACTAGGTGGTTTTAGTTCAAAATGCAAATTGTGAAATGATGCCATAAAAGTCAAAGAGATATGCAAATCAGTGAAATTTACCCGGAGCACCAGGAACGGGCCTTGGCAACATTGGAGGCCTAAATCCAGGCATTAACCCTGGGGCACCTCCTGGCATTAAAGGAGTAGGTAGTACAGGAAGACGAGGCCTTTGACCGAGTAAATGCTGGTTATAGGCTGCACCAACCTGCTGGAATGCTGCTGCTTGACCGAGATGTTCTTTGATCCTCTGGTCAATTAAACTTTGGGTTTGTTGCTCCTCAAATTGCTGATAGTATGATCGCACGTTCGCCTGGAGTGCATCCATAAATCAGGAACTAAAAGTTATTTGAAATACTTCCGCATTACTATATAAAATTTTTTATTATTATTTACATCCGTGACTGTCCGGGCCAGCTTGTCTGCACCTCGACAATAAATTTTATCTTGTTGTTTAAGGATATAAAAGTTACATTTACAATACACTTACAGATACTTCTGGTAATCATTTTTTCAGCAGACAGAAAAGGTAAACTCAAAAAACCAATAAAATCTTACCACTTTTCACCTTTATGAGTGTTTCTTAAACTATAACCAAGTAACCAACCAAGCAATCAAGTTATTTAAGTCTGAAAGTGTTTTTTTAAACGTAAAACTATTACTAAATTCAATTTTGAAACTGGCCTGAAGAGTTCGATCTCGGAGTAAGGAATACTATGCTAAATTTAGACGTGGGCAAGATACCTTGTGTTTGTAGCCTGCATTATGCTGCTTCCTCACAGATGGCTGAGATACCAAAGAAAATAACATAATATGAGCAAAGGTAACCAAACAGAAAGAGCTTCGAAGCTAAATACTATTTTTTCTAGAACATAAGAATCAATTACAATTGAAATAAACTATCAAATATTTTACAAATCAATCTTAGTTTGACAGAAACCCGAGATTCACATGTTTGGTTTGAAAGCAAGAGTTTATGGGTTTTCATTATTATTTATTAAAGTCATGGTTTAAGCTTTTATTTATTTATTTTGATATCTTCCAGTCTCAAAGCCCAATCTCGCACAATTTGCCTAAATGTCAAAGAGGCAACTAATTGCTTAACCTTACACATTTGGTTGCTAAAAAAACTGCATCATGGTTTAAACTTATCCCCTCTAACCTACTAATCTCCTCACTGGCTTTCATTGGACTAGGCCAACTTACGGTAGCTCTGCCGTTTGGTTATTTAGTCTCAAAGAGATCATAGGCTGATAGGCTTAAAATTAGGGGGAGGAAAGCACTTTGAGAAAGAAACGTACAGCCTCTTGGAGTGCTCTCTCTCAAGCTTTTTACACTTACTCGATTTTAAGAGGTGGGAATTCTTAGGAACCATAATGGTGTGGCCTAGTAATCAAAAGGGCCTTGGGGAGCTAAGAGGTGAAAGGTTAAATCCATGGAGGTCACCTATCTAGAAACTAATTTCCTACATGTTTCCTTGATATTCAAAGGTTGCAAGGTCACGCAGTATGTCTCGTGACAAAAGTCGAGGTGCACGCAAGCTGACCCAAACAGTTGCATACATCAAAAAAAAAGTGGGAAGCCTTATAAATAATCATTTGTTCACATTGCATGTAATTTATGGTTTCGGCTTAGGGTTTAGTAGTTTCTAGCCTAAAAGAATGAGGTCTAATACTGTAACTCCTCAATTATCAGCAAAAAGTTCATTCTTCACGTCAGCATACACACATATAAACACAAACCAACCTACATAAAATCAACATATGAACACTGATATCCAGAATTCATGGATAAGGTGATGGGTGGCTCAATTGGTCAAAGAGGGCCTTGAGGTGCATAAGGTGATGGGTTCAAATCTCATGGTGACCACCTACTTAGGAATTAATTTCCTACGGGTTTCCTTGGCATCCAAATGTTGTAGGGTCAGGCGGTATGCCCCGTGACATTAGTCGAAGTGCGAGCAAGCCGGACAGTCACGGATATCAAAAAAAAAAAATATATATACATACACACACAAACTACAAACAATCGATTTGATCCATTGAGAATAAATGTAAGGATTCAATCCAATTCCAACACGAACACTGCGAAATCAATCCAAAACTTCCTACAATTCAATCTTAAAAAACCCTAACCACAAAGCGTTCGCATCGTAACGACAGGGAACTGCAGCCTGATGAAGAAAACCCTAAAAACAAATACAAATCGAGTGGGCGATGATCAAATGAACGCAAATGGCATTATTATGACCCGAATTTAAGAGCATAACTTACAGAATCGTGGGTCAGATAAGTATCGCAATAGTCACAGTAATACCTGCATAAACACAAGAAAGATCACATCACTAAGTGTAGAGAAAAGAGAGAATGGAATTTGTTTGAAGGATGAAACAATGAAGCTTAGAAGGAAAAATAGGGATGGAAGAACAAACCGAGGCATGGCGGGAGCTCGAAGAAGAAGCAACAATGGCGGACCCAGAAAGAAAACCCTATCGGCGTCTCTACGAGAACGAGGAATAGAGAGAAAGCTTCAAATGAAGAAATTACTCGTTTCAGATTTCAATTTTATTCAAACCGTATAATAAACCGACCGGTTCGGCTCTCTACCTGACTTCGGTCGGCCCGATTGTTTCCGGTATAATAGATTTTATTGATCGAATCATTTTGTTTTTTAAGAACAATAAAAATATTACTAGATGTTTCAAAAAAAAAAAAAAAATTACTAGATCATAATATGATTATTTTACACATAAAAGAATATTAAAAGAAAATTGAAGGGCTACACTATGACATATATGACAAAAAAAGAAAGTATTTAAACATAAATAAGTCTATTTATATTTTATGTAAGTAAAATGCACAAATTTCAAAATTATAAAACACAATAATGATGACTTTATATGTAAAAGAATATCAAAAATAAATTGAAAGGATCACAGACATTAAATATATGTATTTAAATATAATATAGGTTCATTTATGTAGGCATATTTTAAAATTTTGGAGGGCTATATCCCCTTTGAGATCTGCCCATAATTTTAAGTATCATTTTAATTTTTTCACTCAAATAAAATAACCATCGTGTGTGGGCACTCACACATTTACGCACATTTAATATCGAAAGATTAGTGGTGTAATGGTTTCATTGTTTGGTTGTAAACCCGTTCAACACCAGCATTACAAGTTCGAACTCGAGAAGAATCGGTATTTGTAATCCCTTCCTCAATATATACTCAAAAAACAAAAAAAATACACACATTTAGTATATGAATATTTGTGTTCAATAATAAGGTATTAATTTAAAATTAATTCCTAGGAAGGTGGCCACCATGAGATTTGAACCTATTACTTTATGCATCCCAAAGCCATTTATGATCAATTGGGCTATCCCATGATAGTTAACTAAATGTATTCTTGAGTTGTATATATTGGATTTAATGTTTAATTATGGATTCACATTAGTGGGGCATCTTGGAATTGTATGAGAGTTAGGTCAATTCGCCAACCCGTCCAACCCTAAGTCGATACGCATCTCGAATCACTTGGTTTGTCATATATGTTCGTTATAGTTTATTGATCAATAGATTCGGGTTCTATCATAATGATAAAAAAATCGATACGCCATATTCAACACCTTTTCAACTTTGATTGTTATTATTGTCGTGTCATTCGTTGTATTTGAATATTTGAATGATTGAATCTATCTCTATCTTGGAGGTGAACAACTGGGTCTTTGTAGGTAGTTTTGTTTAATAGGGAAGACTTCTTTTTCCTGGGAATGCTTTCTTTATTCTTAGTTTTTTTTTTTTTTTTTTAATAATGGTAATCACGCTCGTCTCTATGCTAGGCACCGGAAGAGAGAGCACACCTTCAAAGTCCAAGCGCTACCTCTAGGGGAGGGGACTTCTCTCAGTATTTTGTTCTTGCTGATTAAATAATTTCTATAGTTCAACCATCATGAAATGACTTAGTGGTGAAGATGTCTAAACATTGTAGGTCAATGACAATAGTCGAAATGCATGTAAGCTATCTCGGACAGTCACAGACAAATATCAAAAAATAAAATTCTATGGTCCATAATTTCTTGTCATGTCTCACAACACCAGAAAGCATGGCCACTCTATCTATTAAGGGCCCATCATTTAGTGGTTGGGGTTCACTCGTGATCTCCCTTGTGAATCCCGGTTGCGAGTTTTCTTTTTCATTTTCATATTCATATTCGCTTACAACTCGTTCTTGTTTTGCATAGGAATGAGTCGATAAGTTACGCCTTTTGTAACTTTTCATTCATCAATCAAAAATTTTCCGTTTTGTAATCGGCTTTACAAGGGTGAGTATGTCCATATATGATTTTATTTTTCTTGGTTTGAGAAACATTACACACATAATTTAAATTTGTAAACTAAAGTTTCTTTGTAGCTGTATTATTGAGAAACAAGTTTCTTTAAAAGGTGCTAATTTGTCGAGATTAGGTTGCTGAGTCAGTGTTTTTCAGGGGCCTAGCCATTGTTGGGGCCACAACCCACAATCACATTCAAGTCCGTGAGAAAAGTTGGGCCAGCTTGCAGGATTAAATGCAATCTAGACATGATAAATATGCAGTTACTACTAGCAGACAACAACATTTAATTTCTTTTACAGCTCCATAAAAAGAGTCGAAGCATCCCCGACCGTAATTGACATGTATCATCTATTAAAAGGTCACACGTTCAAATTCTCCAACCCCAAAATATTGTTGTCTGGTTGATGAACCCCTCATACTATATGTCTAGTTACTCTATTGACTATCCCCTTGAGAAGTTCATTTCCATGCCATTTGTTTTTTGAATCACTCTGACTATTTTTACGGGACAAATCGCCTAATCCTACAATATTTTATTGTTGGGAAAACCCGTATAAAGTTAATTCGTAGGTTGGCTTGGCTATCATAGATTGAGTCCATAATCTTTTGGTTCTCTGAAGTCCTTTTGACCAGTAAGTTCACTCATAATGATTATTTGTAGAAAAAAACCAGTCTAGGCGACCTCGACGTGTGTGTATTCTGTTTATGTGCAACTGTTGTTCCTCCCCAATCAAATTCGAGATTGTTTGTAACTTTGTATTATTCACTTGTTGTAAATGGTGAAAACTGAATTATTTTATTTGGCTATGGCTGGTTTGATCTGGTTTGTGGTGTATGGTATAAATGGTTGGTTTGAAGGGTCACATGACATGTGAGAACTGTGTGTGAGTTGACCAGGCTGAATTGGAAGAACTCAAAACCTGTTAGGATCTCACAAATGTCCCACATTGAAAAGTGGGAGAGTCCAACATCAATATAAAAGAGATATGGGTTACTC
>JBBMEF010011109.1:0-21878 GCA_037832685.1 Sicyos baderoa | reverse complement strand
AGAAAGATGGATAAATGGTGGGGAGGATGGAGCACATTATAGGAATTTTGAGAGAAAATAGGCTTAAATTTGAAAAATAAAAAACAAGAAACCAAATGGTTATCAAACGGGGCCTTAATATTCTTAATTCATTTTACATATTATTTCATTTATTATTGAATGTAAAAAATGTTACAAATACAAAGGTTAGAATATATAAAGTCACTATCTCTTTTATTTATATAATTTAATTTTAGCAAGTTATTAATTTATTTTTAATTGCAATTAATAGTATAATCTTAAAGGTTTTGAAGGTTACTGGAAAAAGAGTTGTAAAACTATTTTTGCAAGGAGTTTGTTACACTGTCGGTGATGTGCAATGCATTCAAGAACTTAAAAATAATCTGCTAAGTATTGGGCAGTGACCGGTGCGATTTAGATTCGGCTATGTATATTATTCAGTTGAGTGATTCTTAGTTAAGATATTAGTTATCAAATTGAAAGCTATACGCAAGTATATACAATCGAATTGCGGCAAGTGATAATCACTTATTTATCGTTCTCCATAGGAATTAATGTCTAGAATTAATTTTACTAACTTAAGAATTATGCAAAATTTGTAAAGATAATGGTTGGTGTTTCTTTGAGTTTTTAATACTCCAAATGTAAATGTAAATAAGCGTGGATAGAAATGTGAATGCAAAAGATGGTGATCATGCAAAATGGTAAATTAGATTTTATGCTTCCTTATTCTAGTGAGTACTTCGGCACTCGCTGAGTTATGACAAACCCAGCTTTCGCTGCGATTCTTCATAGCTAATTCAGAGCATGCATGCGATACTAAGGTTAATCCTAACTCCTTAAAAATGATATGAGAGACTTTGCATCAACCTAATTGTAACCTGTTGAATCTCCCACCAGTTTCCTCTTTCGAGTTAGTTGGCGACTAGCATAGGTGGGTAGCTAATCGACGCATACTGAAAGTAAATGTAGCATTATAAAATCCAATTACCTGAAATCCTAACATGCATTCTTCGTACGAACTTCATTCATGCCCCTTTTCTAATGAAACATAGACAAAAGCAACAGTTGATAATGCATTCTTCGTACGAACTTCATTACTAAAAGTTAGCAACAAATCTACATACTACTCCTAATTACAAAAATATAAAACTAAAAAATTGGGGCGACCGTTGAAAATGGGCAGACTCCTCGTTAATGGCTCTACATCATTGTCCAATTGCCTTCTTCTCATGGGAGACGAACCCAAACAAATTGGCTTCTCACCAACCAACCATATCACTTTCTTGCCTTTAGATTTATTTATTTTATTTTATTTTAATTTTTTTTTAAGAAAAGAAAAGTAAAGTAAAACAAATTTATTAAATTTGATCATCGAAACAAAAAACGATCAAAATGATCAAATAGTTTTTATGAAAAAATTACAAATCCATATACTATACAATAAAATATATTAAATTTATAAATTGGTATGAATATACGATGATTACAAAAATAATAATTTTTTCAATTTTTTTTTTAATAAATTTGTATGAATATATAATGAAAATAGTAATTCATACTCCCAAATCACTCTTCCTTCTTCTTTCTGATGTAAAGTTTTCTGTTTTTTTATCCAAAATAAAGTGATTATAATTTCCTTCTTGCATGTGCTTTTTTTATTCAAACATTATAAATATGACCTTAGAAGTAGAGGATGTTTGGCAGGTAACATGTGATTATAATTTCCTTCTTGCATGTGCTTTTTTTCCCCTTTCTTTGGACTAAAACACTAAAAAATGAGATTAAAGCACTAAAAAATGGATTGAGTCAGCTGTTATAATGTACTTGTGATTAAAGCACTAAAAAATGAGAGGGAATCCTCTTATATAGTTTATATACAAAAAGTTCTCCCTCTCTTTTTCTTCAAATATGAAAGGATACTTTTCTAATATTAGTGAGTGAGAGAGAGAGGATAAATGAGAGAAAGGATAAATGAGGAGATAGAAAAAGGTTTGTATTTAAAATATTTACTGAAAAATAAGGAAGTCTCTCATAAACTACAAAGATTTTTAGTTTAATTCACTTGATGATTCTCATGGTTAGTTTATACCATTAGATCAAGGACAAAGCACATTGGAATCTTAAATCTTAAATCAATTTAATTTTCAAAAAGTCATTTTATCAACTAAGATTATGGACAAAAACTTTAGTTCAGCTTTACATAAATGTTTAGACAGCTAAATCACTAAAATATAAATTAATAAAGACTGTAAAGTTTTGTTTGGAATAAACTTTTTCTTTATCTTTTTTGAAGTCATGTTTTTGTTTTGAAAACACATAGAAAACATTTTGTGAAACAATCTCTAACTTTTTGAAATCAAGTGTTCTAGAATTAGGGAAGAAAACTGTTCCATGTTGCTAAAAGTTTTTGTACTCCAATCATCTCTCAACACACATATCCACACAAACTTGACCATAAGAGTTGCACATTGAGAAGGCAAAGTTTGACCAAAGTGCACTGGGGAATGAGGACTTTACAAAGGAAAAATAATTTCTTTCTTCTCTTCATTTTTAAGAATCACTTGTAAACAATTGAAAGTTGACAAAGTTTTCAAAAAACAAAAATCCCACTATATATCCATCTTGGCCCATATATACAATATCAAGAACATGTGCAACTCAAAGTCACACTTCATCACAAAAAAAAAAAAAAAAAAAAAAAAAAAAAAAAAGAAGAAGAGAGAGAGAGAACACAAAAGCTTCCCTCTTTTTCTATTCAAAATCTAAAATTCTACTTTTTTTCCTTAAATTCATGGGGAGTACTTGAAAGTTGATTTAGCACAAAAGAAAGTGAAAATAGAACCAACAAAGTTGAGAATAGTGTAATTGTACTAAGCTAGTAGTGTAGCAACAAAGTTAGTTGTGGATAGTGGAAAATGGCATTTGTGTTTGTAGTGGTGGATAGGATTAGAGTTGAAAAGAACAAATTGGTTTTTCTTCCTTTCACATAGTGGAAGATAGTGGAACTTCCATTTTTAGTACTAATAGCAAATTTTAGGTATACTTCAAATCATACATCTTTTTTATCAAAAAAAAAAAACAAAAATCATACATCTTATCTTTTTGTAGAAATCCTTCTCTCTCCTGAGTTGTGAGAGATAATATTTAATAGAGCTAAATTATCAAATATGTCCAGATTGATGTCAACAATATTCTTGGATTTGAATATTTTCAAAAAAATTTATGATAAACGTATAAAAAATATCTTCAGTTAAATTTGAATAAAAATGGTTTAAATTTTGTTTCAAGACAACCTCAATTTGTGTCTCCACTCCTCCAATATATCTTGGTGCTACAGTTTAGGGACGAATCAGGAATATCTTAAGTATATGGGAGTGAATCTTCGATTTTTGTTCATAAAAAAAAAATTAAAAAAAAATATTTGGCCTAAAAAATGTTCAAAAATTTATTTATCAGTAATTTTTATTATTATTATTAAAAAGGTTAAAGTTGCGTTTCAAATTCCCTAATCATTTAATTTTAATATTTTTACTTTTATATTCTTAAATTATAAATTATTTGTATGTCAATATTAGTGGTTTTATTAATTGAATTATCATTTTTTTATGTCTTTACTCTAGAAAGTTATCGAATGTTAATTCAAACTAGCTATATTTTTAACTTTTTTATACAATGGAATGTGCTTAATTTAAATATCATATAGTAACAAATAATTTTTTTTTTTTTTTTAGATTATAACAATTGGGGAGGGGGATAACAAATAAACTCTTAATTCTAGGTTAATTTTACGTCATGATATATAAATAAATCTGATTTAAAATTGATACTTGTTATAGAGTTTAATTAATTTTCATTTTGAGAGTTTGACATAGATTCAGAGATTTGGGTAAACTAAAATATTTAAATAATTTAAGGTAAAAATTGATTCGTACTAAGAAAGCTTTTATATTCATCATAATAAGTTAAATCATTTTTTCTTTTTAATTTTAAATAGTTGCGATAGATAATTACGATTATGAATTTTAACTTCTAAAACTTTTTTAATCAAATTATATTATTACTACATTTCAAATATTAATAATAGGTCAAATCTATTAATGTTTTTTGTGTGGTACTGGGTGCCTAGTCATCTTATCAATGAGGCAGGCTCTCGCATCTGAACCGAATAGAGCTTAAGACGAGCGGATAAATGTCCGTTTGCCGTCCCACACTTGCACACATGCATCTTCGGAGGTCGGGCATGTGTCCGACCCTCCCGAGTTCGATCTTGGGCCTCGTTTCGTCCCTTTTCTGGTGATCTAGGCTTGAATAGGGCACCCTTTGGGCCTTTCCGAGCTTGTTCGGACCTTCTTTGGACTATACTGGACCTATTTTGGGTCTGGCGTAAATCTCCTTAAAATCGTTATGGAGTAGCACAATTGGTTATGAAGGACCTTTGGGTGCATAAGATGATGAGTTCAAATCTCATGATGACCACACCTACCTAGAAAACCTAGAAATTAATTTCAAATTAATACCTACGGATTTCCTTGGTATCTAAATGTTGTAGGATCAGGCGGTATGCCCCGTGACATTAATCGAGGTGCGCTTGTGCACGCAAGCTGGCCCGGACAATCACGGACATAAAAAAAAAAAATTAATATAATTTCAATTTATCGTCATAAACCATATAACAAACATAACTAAAATTTAAAATTTAAAGGTGTCAAGATCAACGGTCACATATATATAGCTATTAAAATGAAGGATAATTAATGTTATATGAAATTTCAGATTGGCAATCTCTATCAAAGTATTAAGGCATCACATGTGATGAACTTGGGGGACCTAACCACAATATTACAAGAGATATAAATGAATGAGAGCCAGCTGAGATGTCTATTTAAAACCAACATTTTTTCAACACACTTACAAATTGAAACCTAACTTTTTTGGTTCATTTACAACAATGAATACCAATTTTAATTTATATATATGCATAGAGAATATATCTGATTTCTTTTCAAGGAATGAGGTGGTTGTGTGAATCCCCACCAATTTTAATTGGCACGATCTCTTATTATAAATGAATGTTTGATGTAACGTTTTAATAAGTTTGGGTTTTTGAATTTTGGAGGCTAAAAACTTAGGTTTATGCAATTTGTGTATTTATGTTATAATGAATTACATGTTTAGTCATTGACCATACAAAAATGTGTCCAATATATCCATAAGCTATAAAACTGAAAGTGTGGTGTTTGGATGAGGAGTTAGTTTGAAAAGTTAGTTTTATGAATTATTTTGAATAATTAAAAATTAAGAGTTGTAATCAAAAATTCGTTTGAATGTGTTTTTTTATAGAGGAGTTTGAGTAAAAAACTTGTTTAGATGTAAATTTAAAATGAATAATTATTTTGAGTAGTTAAAAAAAAATGAATAGTTAAAACATAAATTATTTTGAATCATGATTAAAAATTAATTATTAGAATAAATAATTATAAATGAATGATTAAAAATAAAAAATTATTTTTAATAACAAAAATGAAGAATTACAAAAATTTGTTTAGAATTAGTTTTTCAAAAAGAATTAATACATCATCAATCTAAATATCCTCTTTAAATATGGCAAACAAAAGTAAGGTGGAGTTTGGAATTTTATGTTATTGAACTTTAAAAATGTCAAATAAATCATTACTCCTTCAAATTTGTATATAATTACTTATAAACAAAAAATCTTGTGAATTGTGACCATCTCTCTTCACCCTTTCTCGTTAATATAGTCTCGCACAATTCTAAGTGATTAATAAGTCAAGGACCTACATAAAATTGAAAGTTCTTAAGAACTTATAAAACACATAATTAACCGTTTATTAACTTAATAAACACATATTTTTAAGGGATTTTTTCATATATAACAAAAATTGGTTAAAAAATTGCATCTATAACACAAAACTGAAAATAATTGCACATATATCAAAATTTTGAGTGATTGAACTCAAAATTCAATCAATAACTAGTGATTGAACTCAATCAGTTGAGCTCAATCACTTAACAAACTGATTAAGTTCAATCACTAGTTATTGATTGAGTCCGATTGAGTTCAATCACTTAAAATTTTAGTATAAACAAATTTTTGATAAAAATGTGCTATAATTTTAATATAATGTCATAAAATTAGTATACATAACAAATTTCCTATTTTTAAAGTTTAAAATTTTATTTTATAAAATTTTGTGGTTAAGAGAAGATACTCCTAATTAAATAAAATGAATAAAAACTCTATGATGCGTGTAATGCATGCCAATTAATCTTAGAACAAATCTTTTAATGAACAAACTCACATACCAAACAAAAAATCGTTTTTAACTTTTTAACCTAAATGTTACAAAAATCCAACTCATGAGTCAATATGTCTGAAAAGAGATAGATTACAAAATTCTTATTCCAAACTTTTTCATGCATCCAACAATAATTGTAAGAAAATATCAACACTGATAGTCTAAATATTAATTGTTGGGACATGAAACTCAAAAAACTAAAAATAAAGTTGAATTTAATGAGTCTCAACATTATTTTTCATTGACTATAAATTACTAGAGTTCAAATATTGGATATGTTAGCCTTACAAATCTTTCCCTATTCCTATTCTAATTCCCTTTCCCATTTAATATAATCTCTTATATAAATTTTAATTTATGGGTCTGTTTTTTAAAATAGGTTTCAAAAGTACTATAATACCCTTGGTACAATTCCAGAAAAGCACCTACCTTGGGTGGTTTAGAAGGAGCATTTGGGTCATTTTGCCAAATGCCTAACTGACAGTAGTACAGTTGATTGGTTATTGGTATAGGCAGTGAGATATTTCTTACTTTTAAAAATAAATAAATAAAAAAAAGAAAATAATAAAAATGGTAATGAAAGAAAAGGGGGAAAGTATGTGTAAGATATTGGATTTATTAGCTGCCCTCTTACTCTTTCCCCAACAATCAATTTAAATCTTTTTAGGGTTAAGGTGAGACACATTTCTCTTCATCTTTGTTTGATTAGGGTGTGAAGGGAGAAGATTTAGACAGTAAAAAGCAAGAAAAGAAAAGTACTGAAAATTTGAATTTCACTACCAACTTTAGAACATTTTATAACCATTTAAGTTTTTATTTTTTACTTTAAAAAGCTATTCATTTTTTCTATATTAATTTATTTATATAATGTATAGATTAAAAAAAACTTATGTAAAAACAGTGTATAGAAATTGAATTTTTGAAAATCAAATGATTATAAAATATAATCTAAATTTTACTACTATTTTAGCTTCCAAAATTTGTTAATTATGTATATTAAACTAACACATTGATATGGATAAAAGTTGTATAGACCAACTGTGATTCGAGTACTAGATCGAATAAACGTTATATCAAAATAACGACAAAAGTCGTTATACGAGCTCAAAGATTTGATAGTAATAAAACACAATATCAACAAAAGTTGTATAGACCAATTGTGATTCGAGTACAAAATCGAGTAAACGTTATATCAAAATAACGACAAAAGTCGTTACACGAACTCAAAAAATTGATAGTAATAAAACACAATATCATAACGAAAAAAAATCTATATTTTCCCAAATAATACCATCAATCACTTAATTTTTTCCTAATTTTGAAGCAAAATAAAATATTAAACTTACCTTATCCAGCAAAGAACATAATAAATTTAAAAATTTATGCCAACCAAGTAAAAACTAAAAGAAGGAGATTGTTAATTTCAAGTTTTTTTAAAAAAGAAGAAGAAGAAAAGAAATTAAGAAATAGCGGCTGATAAAGCCGAGCCGAGCCGAGCCGGGCCAAGAGTTTGGACGGTGGAGGGGAAAGAAGAGAAGAAAAGAGGAAAGTCCAAAAGGGCAAAAAGAGAAGAAAACAAAAACGAGATGACGGTGACGATGACGGTGAAGGCTTTATTAACGGCGAAATTGTCAGTTACCAATCACTCGGGTGGGTCCCCCACTCTATTTCGAATCTTTCTGTTTTCTTTCGCCGTCTAAAAACATGCATCTATTATTTTCAAAAAAAAAAAAATGAAAATGCCTCTATTCAATTATTCTTCCTAAATTTACATTTTTAGGTGTAAGCTCTCAAATCTAGTTCTCCAATTTTACTCTACTCATTTTAATAATAATCATTTTTAGTTTTGATGTGTTTTTTACTTTATTTTGTAAACATATTTGCTTTTTAAAGTTAAAATTATGTCTAATCTAAAATAATTGCTTGATTAATATATCAATATTTGAATTTAATCTAACGTTATTTTAGACCGTACTACTTTTATGTAAATAAAGATTTTGTTATCTTAAGAATTAAAAGTAAGTATTATTAAAATAGTAAAATTAAAAATACTTAGTTTTAAAACATAGTGACCAAATTAAAACTACACTTTAAATTTAAGGACTAAAATATATTTTCCTCTTATTTTTTTATATGTTAGTACTATTGAATTAAGATTTCACCCATTGTTTAACTCTTGAAATTGTTTGATGGTTAAGATATATTAGATAGTATTAGGCATCAATTTCAAATTCAATTAGTTATGAGACGAGTAGTCCACTACGATGTCTCCTCACTTTTTATGTGGGGTCCTCAACAAGATATTTTTTTGAGATTAAAATTTCAAATTTTTATAATCATATTTGCGCTACTAAATAAAATTGTGTGCAAGTAACTCTCATGTTTAGAAAATGTCTAATAAGACTGAATTTATTTATAAATACAATCCATTATTTAGTAGTTCTTTTATTTAAATGTAGATGTAGTAGTAAGTAACAATAATATTGGGCCGAGAGAGAAGGCCCAATAGGGGAAAAGATGGAAAGGGAACAAAATAGCAAATACAACCAACCACGCCTCATTATTACACTCCCATCATCATTAACGCCCCATTTCTTTTTTCTTTTTTCTTTTTATTTTTTTTCTTCTTTTTTTGCAGTTACACATTTGTTTTGATGGAGACATTTATGGGTTCCTCTCCTTTTCCCATTATTTCGCTCTAAATAGTAAATAGTTTGCACTTCAAATTTTTTTAAAAAAATATTTGTTTTTTAAGTTTAAAGCAACAACATTACCTTTTACTTACTTAGGTCTCATTTGATAATCATTTTATTTTTTGTTTTTTGTTTTTTAAATTTAAGCATATTCTCTCTCAAATTTCCTACAACGTCCTTCATCCTTCCTACCATTTATCCATCTTTCTTTAAGAAAGTAGGAGAATACTAACCAACTATTAAAAACAAAAACAAACTTTAGGGAGCTACTTTTTTTTTGTTTTTAAAAGTTGGTTGGCCTTCCCCTACTTTCTTAAGAAAAGATGTATACATGGTAGGAATGATGGAATAAATTGTAGAAAATTTGAGAGAAAATAGGTTTAAATTTGAAAACAAAAAGCAAGAAACCAAATGATTATCGAACGGGGCCTTAGATAATTATATCATACCTATATTTTTAAAAATCAAACTAAAATTTAAAAACAAAACAAACAACTTCCAATAACTTGTTTAAATTTTTAAAATTTAATTAGCATTCATATAATTTCTTAAAGAAATATGAAACATTATTGAAAATTAAAAAACAAAGCCAACTTTAGGTTCAATTTGATGAGGTCAGAAAATTGTAATTAAAATAAACTCACTAAAGAAGGTACATAGTAAAAAAATAAAATGTGAGTTTTTCCTCTGACACAAGTGAAATAATTCACTTAACCTAGACCTAGTTTGGGCTATTTTAACAATGTGTTTAAATTTTGGGTGCTGTTGAAAATGCACTTTCAATACTTGGCATCTTATCCAATAATTATTGAAAAAGTGATATGACTCTTAAAAGCAAAAGTGAATTATTATTGTGAAGGAAATCCTTGCAAATGACAAAGGGGAATATGTGTGTGTTCTGTCCCCATGCCTGCTGATGGGCTGAGAACAAAGTCCATTTGGTTGTGGGCCTACTTGTCTTAACCCATCTACTTATGGGCCTAGTAACAGCCTGTTCTTGTCATTTATGGTCCATTCTCAACAAAGACAATTGTTTTGAAAAAAAATTGATTAGTTGCTTTCCTTTGCTATTTGAATTCTAAAATTAGTTGAACCTCTAATTATAAGATTAGTTGCTTTGCTTTGCTATTTGAAT
This sequence comes from Sicyos baderoa, assembly GCA_037832685.1. Taxonomy (NCBI): domain Eukaryota; kingdom Viridiplantae; phylum Streptophyta; class Magnoliopsida; order Cucurbitales; family Cucurbitaceae; genus Sicyos; species Sicyos baderoa. The sequence goes on along the minus strand of JBBMEF010011109.1, from coordinate 11,730 downwards.
TGTCTCTATTGTTTACCTAACAATGATTTTATCAAAAAAAAATGTTTTCCTTTTAGGAAATTGTACGGATGAACTGTAATTATAAATATAAATTAAATTTAAAAATATTTACATTTATAATCAATACATTTTAATATTGTATAAATATATTAATACCAGTAATATTAATTATAAATATTTATTAATATTAGTATTATATAAAAAGAATGTGACAATACTTATTAACACCAATAACTATATTTAATATTTACTTTAAAATAATTATATTTGTAATTTAAAAAAATGGGTAGATTTACGAGGCTTTCAACACTCATATTTATAATATTAAGAAGTGTAGGTAACATTAATGAGGTTAATCATGACTAATCTATAAGAGATGACGTGAGTAATTGAGAATAAATTGCTTAGTCTTGGGGTGAACAATATATGCATATCTATAATCATAACAAAACATAGTTTTTTTCTATCTATGTTCGGCAACTTTTTAAGAAGCGAATATAATATGGAAAAAAGTTAGCAACTATCTCTCCTTAAAGATTTACTATTTAATAACCTAGATACATTTTGCATTTGAAATTAATTCTATATTCACCCAATTACATATTTACTTTTGATGGCATCTAAGAAATCTCAAGAACCATACCTGATTCTGCCATAAATGGAACTTGGAAGTTATATGCAGCTCAGGGAACTCAAACATTTGATAATTGCATCTCATCCTCTTTGCTGGCTACAGATGGTGAAACCACACACAGATTCAGTTGAAGGAATGTTGAAAATGGAGAACAAAAAGGTACAGTTTCAGCTGGAAAAAAACGAACCTTGAAGAGCAGTTTCGAAGTCCTTGAGTTGAACCATGAAACCGACATTCGGAGATGCCACTGGTCGTCTACTCTTGACATGTTCCAAAGCTTGAGTTAGATTCATACCATGCTTTTTCATCAGATAGGAAACTGTAATGGTTACACTGCAAGGTAAATGAAGAGAAGATCAAATCTACTGTAGAAACTGAGGTTGATAGGGAAAAAAATTAAACTGTTGAATCAGCAAACGTTCGACAAATTCTATGAGTTGGTATTATGAACACAGAAGAACAATCAAAAGAAACTATAAAGAAAGCGTGAGAGAAAAGCACGCAGATTTATGCGGTTTACTAACGATGTGTTAGCTACGTCTATGGACAAAGGAGAATACGGTTATATTTAGGAGAATACAAATTACAGAATGTCGATCAAATGGGCTAGGGTTTCGAGGGAGTTTATATAGTGTACTCTCATAAAATCCTATTACAAAATAGGCCAAAATACATAAAAGCCCATATACGAAAACATAAACCCAATTATCTATTTTGTCTCGGACAACAAGACCCCGACTAAGTAACCGTGAGGCATCAAATAGTTAAGGCATATCTCAGGGAAAAACAATATTTATTGAGATTAAGAGAAGAGAGGAAGGTCGTTGGAGAATCCTTGCTAAATTCAATGCCTGAAAAGGGATGGAAAATCACCTTCTGGATATTCCAGCAAAGCAATGAACCAAGACCCCTCCACCAGATTGTCTTCCTTCGTCAATAAAGTTGAAACAATCGTCGAAGTGCTGTTTAATATCTGCATCTCTAGTGTCCAAGACTACCTCGATTTACACACAACAGGAAATAACATTTGATGTCAGCATTAGGAATTCCATTTCAACAATGATAAGAAAAGTTATGAATCATGACAATCACAAGTTCAGTACATGAAGCCAAAACGACAATGACACTGTAAATTATTCACGGTATAATAAAATGGATAATGAACATCTCTGGTGAATAATAGCATGTGTCCCCAAGGGGGGGTTATTGAGCTATGAATGGGTGGGTTTTCCTATGGCAACGACCCTACAAACAGGGCACGTTACTTAAGCGGTCGATACCAAACTAGCCCCTCAATATGTTGGGCTGTATGAAATTATAGAACGTGTTGGGGCAGTGGCTTACAAGTTATCCTTTCCGGCAGATGTGCGAATCCATCCTGTAGGTCATGTTTCTCAATTGAGAAATGTTGTGGGTTCTACATTGTTGGTTACCCCATTTCCTAAGTTTGTGCCTGAGGGCTATTCCTTCAGATGCATACCTAAATGATTTGCTTGGTACTCGTAATCAGTCAAGTGAGGATGCTTCTAGGATGGAAGTCTTCATCAAGTGGGACGATGATGATCATCTTAATTCAACTTGGGAGGGCGCATCACTGTTTACAAAGCAATTCTACATTTTCACTTTGAGGACAAGGTGATTCTTTGGGTGTCAGATAGTGATAGACCTCATATACGACATGTGTATAGGAAGAGAAGAAGTAGGCCTAGGTCATGAACATGAACATGAACATTGTAGGGATAGGGGGGAACATATGTATACCCCCATATACGACATGTGTATAGGAAGAGAAGAATTTGGTCCAATCGTTAGTTGTTAGTTAGCCAGTTATCTTTTCTATAAATAGTCTTATATCTTGAAAGTGTGAGCATGAACATTGTAGGGATAGAGGGGAGTAGGAGAGCGGGTACCAGTCAATAAGAAGAGAAATTCTTATCGACTTTCGTATCTATGCAACGATCGCTTAGGAATTAATGACCACAAGAATGGAAACCTTGGAAATAAAATGGTAGATATTCCAGGAATGATTTCCAAAGAAGTGACCAAGGATATCAAGAGTGGAGTTAGGAAAGATTAGAAAGTCGATAGCAAAGGAACAAGAAAAGAAAATAAGCGAAACAATGAAAGGGATGGTGAAAGAATTTTGTTTGCTAATTAGCAAGGATAAAAAGGCAGAACGTGCAGAAAAAGAAAAGAACGATCAAACAAGGGTTAATAAACGATCAACCAAGGGTCAATAAAGAATCAGGAAAAGGAATCAAGAAGTGTGAAGTTTCTGCAAGTGAAAAAGGAGATGTGAATCTTCGCAAAGCATTAGAACAAATGAAAGAATTTGTTCCCTTGGCTTTCAATTGTCCAACCTTACTCCAACTTTGAAAAAAGTTCCAAATCAACCCCTTCCGTTAATATGTATGAGTTTTCCGTTAAATCAAATGAAATATTTTAAAAGAAAAAAAAAAGTTTTTTCCCTCCTAAACATTTCTGGTCTTCCCATCCCTCATTAATTTGTCTGTCCTAAAGTATGATTCTGTTCTGTACTAAACTGAGGAATTCATAGAGTTGAAGATGGAGTTTTTGCCTCCTCCATAGTCCATTCTATCGGCTCAGCGGATCTCGAAACCAACCAAGAATATTTTTCACCATAATAATAAAAAACCCATTTCATATTTCCCCAAGAAAATGAAATTTAGATTGAAATAAGTTGTAAATAAGGATGTCGTCAAAGAAAACAGCACAAACTTTCGCAAATACGGCATTAATATCTCATTCATGACTGATTGAAAAGAAACAGGAGCCTTCCGTAATCCAAAAGGCATGACGAAAAATTCGTAATGACCCTCGTGAGTTCTGAAAACCGTTTTATGAACGTCCGCCGGTTTAACCTTGATCTGATGGTATCCTGCCTTTAAATCAATTTTCGAAAAAACAGTCGCTCCATGGAGTTCGTCAAGTAACTCATCAACGAGTGGTATCGGGTATTTGTCAGGCATTGTTGCTTGATTTAAAGCTCTACATTTTTTTTGAAAAAAGGGACAATTTCATTGAGAAAATGAAAATAAGTAATACAGAGACAATTACAACGAAAGTAAAGCTTACAAAATAAAACGTATAAAACAAAGTTCTAAAAATAAGCATAATAAAAACAAAGATTGCAAGTCAAGCTGCTTAGCAAATGGATGTCCAGGTTAGAAAAATGTCTTGAGAGGAGTAGCCTTGGAAGCATTTAGTCAATGAACACCAAGAGGATGCTTTTAGTTTTGCCACTTCAAGCCTAGGAAGCTAGGACAAGCTCTTGTCTAGGAAAATTCTTTGATTTCTCTCCCACAATAGTTCATACAGCAAAGCCTTAAAGCATTTGTCCATAGTATTCGACCCTTTTTATTTAAATGTGGACCTTCCAAAATACAGAGTATGTTGGCCCGAATATCTGATTGGAAGACCCAACTTAAGTTGAAAAGATTTAGCAAGTGAAACCAGCATGATGCAGAAAATTTGCATAAAAACAGATTGATTGCATTAGAGAATGATTTTGCAACTTCTTTTGTAGGGAGTCTGAAGTATTGATACGGCCATTTAGTAGAATCCAGATTAGGATATTCACCTTCTTTGGGCTCTTTGATTTCCAAATTGTCTTGAACAAACGATCATCCATCTTTTCTGAGGCTAGTATATAAGTGCTTAATGACTTAACCGAGAATACCCCTGAAGGCTCTAAAGACCATATTAAACTGTCCCTTCTTTAACATGGTGAATATGACGATAATAATTGAAGAAGTGCACCAAAATCCTCAGCTTCTTCATCCTTCAATGGTCTCCTAAAAGAAAGACTCCAAGCTGATATTTGATTATCCCACAGAGAAAATACCGAGCCTTCTTTCATAGTTGCAACAGAATGTATACTAGGGAAAGAGACTTTAAGCTTCCAAAAGCAGGGGATAATGATCGGATACTACACATATTTGTCTTGATGCTCTTGACTTAGGAAATAACCTGCTCCATTCCTTTGAAACTAAAAATCAGTCAATCAAAGATTTTATTGAGCATTGCCAGGCTTAGACCAAGAGTAACTCCCATTGGAGAGAGGAATATCAAATAATTCAAGTTCTTGGATAAGAGAATTGAACTGTTTCATTCCTCTAATTTGTCTTCTAGTTGGCCGTCGTTCAAATGACCATCTAGTCACATTATAATCACCTCCTGCACACCAAGGATCTTCAATATATTGAGCTAATGATCGAAATTCTTCCCACATGTAAGGTCTTTCTCTATAGTCAGTAAGACCATAAACATTGGTTACCCAACAAGCCTCATTTCGTTGAAAAGAAACCTTGATTGAGAGAGTGTATCCACCATGAATGAACTCTTTTATACTGACTCTGTTTTCATCCCACATAATTAGCCTTCCCCCAGATCTGCCCCAAGATTGTATAATTGTCCAACCAATATCCTTTGAGCTCCATAATGATTTTATCAAGTGCCAGTCACCTGATGGAAGTTTTGTTTCCTGAATAAGAACAATATTAGGACAATGATGAGTTAAAAAAATTTTAATTGCTAAAAAAAATTTCATCGCATGCGCCCACTAAAGCACCCACCTCCCCACCAACCGCGCCCGCGCCCGCCTCTTCAACTTTGATCAAGATCCATTTTCCCTTGTCCAAATTGTTCATTTCGGTGATCGAATGTCTCGGAGATCGCCCTAACATGGTCTGAATGTGGTTATTCATCTGCTCAATTTTCGAATCAAACTATTGACCTAATCATTCCTCAATTGCTCCTAACTTAGCTTCTATTTCCTAGCCCAATTGTCTTCGTATTCTTGCATCCTCGATTCCATCTAAGTAGAAACCATTCCCGGATTAGCAAACGGCTCTGATACCAAAATTGATAAAATCTACCAACTTTTCTATTAATAAATCTCTAGAGAGAATCTCCCTTAGAGCCAAAAGTTCAAAAGACAACAACTGCTTGAATGAATAACAATGACCTAACATATCCTATTTATAGTAAACCTAATAATAACCTAATTTAATAATAAATGACTAATAATCCATAAATGACCACTACAATTAAAATAACAAATAACATTGAAGTATTAATAACTAATAAATAATTTTGTCACTTCTTGCTTCACCTCGAATACACCTTTAGAGGCCTCGGGATCGTATCAGAGGGCTTTATGAAAAGGCGCGTACCTAGGAAGGTGAGGCGCCAACATTGAGCTTGAGATTTTTTTTTAGCCTGAAGCACGTTTTTTTGGGCTTTTTAAACCTGCCGTAAAAGGAAATGGAGTTTTTAGTTCAATAGAGGAAGTTCTTTTATTTGGTTTCAAGATATGTTGGGAAGGTCGTATGAGCAGCGAAGGAGGTAAAAATTTCATTCATGTTTAAGAAAAGTGAAACTATTGAGGGATGGGGGATTGAAATGTTTAGAAAAGAGCTTTGTTTTTCATTTGATGTAAAGAAAAATCATACATGTTAACGACAAGAACTGATTTGGAGATTTTATCAAAGTTGAGGGACTAAATTGGACCGATGAAAGTCAAGGGACTAAAATAGAACGAGCGCCAAAGTTCTAAGACCAAAATGATATTTAAAGTTTTTTTTATCTTCTTCGAATAAAATATAATCGGTTCCCATGGAGAATCAATCGTTGAGAGGAGCTGGCCAAAAATTGACTCCTTCGAAATTCGAATGTATTTTGTCAGTTTCTTTACTTCTTCGTGCAAGGTCTCAGACATCCATGGGGAATGAAGAAACTTAAGTTTCTTGGTTGTTCAAGATCCAAGTCACTCTTACTAAGGAGAGTTTCTTTTCCAACTTTACAAGATTCTACCTTCTCCACACTCGAATCATTAGTGAGCCTTAGAGGTACTGGCGGACACACTTTGAGCACTTTGCTTCTCAATTACATCATAAGAGTCGTAACAAAATCTGAAGATAGAGTCCGTCAAAATATGCTCTTCAAAACATCCATAGACAATATAGACAGATAGACCCATGTCTGGCTTTGCAACTTCCTTTCACCCTTCAATTTTCAATATGATCCTCGCCAAAGCAAATACAGCTCAATTTAAGAAGGTTGTCACTGTAACTGCCACACTCTTTAAATGGACAAGAAAAATGTCTAACACTAATAAAGTGTTCGCTCCACTATATCCAAGGTAATCACGCCCGTCCCTAGGCTAGGCACTAGGAGATATCGAAGGAATGGAGGAGGCATCTACAAATTAATGTCACAGGTGAATCTCGAACCTGAGACCTTAAGAGGAGCCCACATTCAAAGCCCAAGCCTTCGACCATCGCGTCACCCCTAAGGGTCATGATGAACTGATGTTATAAAAACTTTTTTTTTCGTTTTTTCTTATTGAGCTCCACCCTTGTCTGCTGTTTTGGGGGTTGTTCCTCTTATAACATGAACTTGCACAATTAATTTTGTTTACACACCCATTTATAATGCACCAAATGAATCTTCTTATGCGGTCATATAGTCTTTCTTCTCCTACATGTCTTTACTGGCCAAAAAATCTTTCATTTCCAAGATCTATAATTTCTTGAAATCTTGCTTTTCCCAAACTTTTCGTTGTAGTAAAAAAATGTTCAAGATTTCGAGAACTTTCTTGTGCCACCAAATTTAAAACTTTGTTAGTTTCTCCAAGATTTGCATCACTTTTATCTTCGCTAGCCAACTCAACTTTCTTGACTTCTCAATCAGATTTTCTTGAATCTCTTTTAACTTCTACATGATCGAGCTTTCTTATCTCTTTCTCAAGAATGGATGATTTCCAGACGTCTTCCATTTCTTAAGGAGACTGATCTCTTCTACATTTTTCGTCGTGTCTTCTTTGATCTCTTCCATATCCTCATTTTATTTCTTCCACCAATCTTGCTTCTTTATCTTATAGAGTTTGGGATGTCAAATTTCGTGCCATCTCCATCAATTTCCTCACTTCCTCCGCCACTGTCTTTGCAAACGATTCAATAAAACCATCTAATTTGTTAATAAACATGTCAAGATACGAGCCATAGCTCATAGATCCAAACGACTCTGATACCAATTGATAGTCTTAATTTTAATATTTTATCTCAAGGTACCCTCATTGACTTAGTCAATCTATATTCAAGTTGTATTCATATGGGAAAGGATACATCTTATATAGCTCTCCTTTAAGGGACTAACCACCTAATTAACTAACTAAACTAACCAACTAAGGGGTAAATAAGTCGTATCATTCAATTGATGAGACTTAATACTCTATCTCAACGTCCCCTCAATGACTTAGGCAATCCATATTCAAGTTGTATTCATATGGGAAAGGATACATCTTATATAGTCGTCTAAGGGGCAATCACCAATCTAACTAACTAACTAACTAACTAAAGGGTAAATAGGTCATATCAGATGATCATGATTCAACTTCAACTTAGGAGGACGCGTCTCAGTTAGCAATTTCTAGATTTTCACCTTGAGGACAAAAAGGTTCTATGGGGTCGGATAGACCCTTGATACGACATGTGTATAAGAGGAGAAATAGGCCAAGACCATTAGAAAATAACTAATTCGATTAAATGGTTAGTTGCTAGTTAGGTAGTTATCGTTTCTATAAGTAGTCTTTTATCTTATAAGGGTGAGCATGAACGTCGTAAGAATAAAGTGAGGTAGGAAAGCAAGTAGCTCAATAACTCTCTTTGATTGTGACCTAAGTTAATAAGAAAAGAAGCTTATTAGTATTTGTTCCTTTGGAGGTTTCGGGGTCGAAATTCACAAGTGAGCTTAATTATAAAATCTTTAAGGGGTGTTTGAGGGAAGAGGAATGGGAATGATTATGGTGTGTTGGAGATACTCACCATGTGGCAATTGTCCCACATTGGAAATGTGAGGATTCTTCAACACCTTTATAAAAGAGGTGGATTACTACTCCCCTCGTAGCCAAATGGTTTTGAGGTGGAACCTCATATTCTCTAATATGGTATCAGAGCTGCTTAAAATTGTAAGCGGGTGTAGACCCTACCCAAGCGGGTACAAGCTTAAGTGGGTATTTGATCCAAAAAAGTTTGAATCTAACCCTAGCAAAAAGTAAGCCAAAGCGGGTATTTCGGTCCACGATGGTCTTCCCAATATGGTCTTCATCTTGAGGGGGCATGTTGGAGATACTCATCTTGCCGCAATTGTCCCATATTGGAAAGGTAAGGATTCTACAACACCTTTATAAGAGATGTGGGTTACTCCCCTCCTAGCCAATTGATTTTGAGGTGGAACCACATATTCTCTAATATGGGGGAATGAAAATAATGGAGAAAGGAGAATGATTATTTGTGTTTGGGGTGAAGGGGATGATTATGCGAAAAATAAAATAATGAGTATGATGAGAGTAAAAAATAGTTATGAGGAGAATAAAAAGTTGTTATGGAAAGAATAAAAAGTAGTTATGACTTATGAGGAGAATAAAATGGTCATTTTGGGGAAATGTGATCATGGGGAGAATGATTCTCGATGGCCAAAACACCGATAATCATCCTCCTTTTCATTTTCCTCATTTCATCCCTTTGCCACAAATACTCCTTATTGTCTCTCGGGTTTGTGCCTAGGGACGGGCACGGGTGTTCCGAGTATGTACTGGGCGAAGATTTAGATTTAAGATTTTGGCTATCTTCCAAAGATGCAACTGGAAAATAAATAATCAAGTAAATACTCGTTGGTAGAACAAAATGCAGACTGAATCATTCTGTAAAGCATGATATATAGGCCATGGGAAATAGCTTGAGGTCCCTAATAGCAACTTCTAAAAAATATTGGGTAAAAGTTAAAACTATTAAGTTATGGCACATGATCGTAGTAACGAAATCGTTGCACCAGATAGAAGTTGGAACTTTGCATACCACCAACTACTTTATATACAAAATCATTAGGATGAGCAGGTGGCGAGGAACAAGCAATGGTTAAAATGTGAGTGATATTCAACTTCTTCAGTTCATCCTTGTTATGGGCAGCTCCAATAGAACCTAGGAACAGACCCTGAAACCCCACCAAGAGCAGCAGCTTCAAAATGCAGTAAAAGCAGATGCATGAAACACTTAATAGAATAGTTAACACAATAAAGCAGCCAAAAAGTTTGGAGGGTGAATTTAGGATGCTTTCTGAAATGATGAAAAGTGCTACTAGCCCAAGTAGTACTATTCAAAATTTTCATGGTGTTAGTTAGTTACATAAATTTAAAAAAAAATTGCAAATTCAAGAAACAACTTTCAGAGACAACGCTTAAGTTGTATTTTTAAAAGGGTATTTCAGTTACGGTGGTCAAGAGGGTCTTGAAGAACTAAGAGGCGATAGGTTCAATCTATGGTGGTCACCTACTTAAGAATTAATTTCCTACAGAATCTAAATTTTGTAGGGTCAAGCGGTATGTCCCATAAAAATGGTGAAGGTGAGCGCAAGCTAGCTCGGGCAGTCACGGAATCACGGATATAAAAAAATTATGTATTCCACTTAGAAGTCATTCGAGACTCGTTTTCATTATTAGGGTTACCTCTTCAATTTGGCAAGGAATTCTGTCCTCTTTAAGGGTTCTCTTTAGACCAATGATGTTCCACAACGCAGATATTCGAACTTTGAGGTCAGCTTCATCCATTTCCATAGACAAAAACCAAACCAAGCCCTATATGTTGATAAAAAAATCCACACCAAACTGAGATTTCCACCTTTTTCTCAACAAATTCTAAGAACATCAAAATTTACTAAATGCGCACAGGACCCAGACAAACAAATGGAGATGGTCGCACAAATTATGTATGATATCATAAGTCCATGAACAGAAATTCAACAGCACCCAACATAACATTACAAGATGATGATGATGATGATGATTATATTCGATACAATGAAAATGGGGAATCCAACAAACAATTTCAATGAAACGAACCGATCATAACTCAAGAGATTTGAAGTATTAACTTGAAGCGAGGAATGAATTAAGCAGTGTAGCTTGGATGAAGAACGCGATTTTGGAATCGAATACCTAATAGATAGAAAGAATATTAAAGAAAAGAAGGATCTGAATACTCACCAGGAAATTTTAGAGTTTCTAAAGAAATTGGATCGACTGTTATTCTTTGGATTCAACCTCCATTGATTCAGCTTCTTAGGTTACTACCTCATTAATTGTTGATTTGATTTACCACTTTAAACCAATTTTATTGAGTACTTTATATATAAATATCCATTAACATTTTAATAAGCTGCATATTTACCTTTTTTAAATCATTAATAAATAAATCAATCAATATATTTATATTATACATATGTAATGATTTTTTGAAGGTCAGCAATAACTAAAAGAAAGGTTCAAATCTATTACATCTGGATTATGGACATATAATGTTGAGTTATTAAAGTGATTTAAATAGTTTATAATTTTATAAAAGATATACCCCATATTTCTCTTTCTCTCTCTTTCAGAGATAGTTATCTCGCCGGGCTGAAAGACGTTCTTTTCGAAGAACCGTCGGCAAGCGATCATGGGCACTCTAAGGTGCGTTCTTGGGGTCCCACCATGCTCTCGTCGGAGTGTGGTGGATGGCCGTTCTTGGGTTTAAGAGGAAACGAGGTGGTTGAAGTTTCTTCTTTGTGGGTTCATGAAGAACATTCAGAGGTGATGAAGAGAGAGCTGGAGGGAGAACGAGGGGGAGCTCAAAGCGAGCTTGGTCGGAGCTGGTTCAAAGTTAGAGCTTGGACGGTGGTTTTCGAGACGAAGAAGATGATGGAGCAGGAAGGAAGAACAAAAAAGGGTAAGAGTAAAGGGAACACACCATTTGATCGAGGTAAATCAGTTTTTAGTGAAAAAATGGTGAAAGGAATAACCGACATTTTGAAGAAGAAAGCGAAGTGGGCTTTTGAAGCAAGCTTAGAGGCGGAGAGGCGGTGGCCGGAGATCAAACTTCTGGTCGGAGGGGATGCGAGGACAACAAATGAGGGTTTTACTGTAGCTTGGGGGAGCGGGACGTGCCAGGTGTCAGGCATTGATGGCAGCCGTCTGTCACACACGGGACTCAAGAAATGGACAGCTGCTATCAGAGTGGTTACAGTTGATTTTATTTTAA
>JBBMEF010011083.1:0-21900 GCA_037832685.1 Sicyos baderoa | reverse complement strand
AAAATCCTTATTTATTTACATAATCAACAACCAACTCAAGAGTCTCATAACGAACCGAAAACCCGGGTCGTTACACTTACTGAGTAACTTAGTTTACTCACCCTTATTTATTTGTGGTTCCACAGGTAATTAGGAGCAGCAACGCTGATGGCTGGACGGGCGGAGGAATGATCATGGGATAGGCTTCTGATTGTTTTAAGCTTAACTCTGAGTTATTATTATTTAAGAATTGTTTTCATTGCATGTAGATAGGGCACGGAGCCCTTAGGTTGTGTTGATTTAATTGTCTGGATTCTATATAAAACTGAATAAAGTATTGATGCTCTCTTTGAAATAAAGTATCTCTGGCCAGGGAATTGTTTGAAAAAGATTTCTGCTTGAAACAGGTAGCTTGGATACAGGGACAGGTCTCCAAGGCGTTTTTGTTTTTAAGTTTTGTGTTTTTATCTGTTATGAACTTTGAATCCAGCTGTCATATGTTTTAATTGTATTTCCGCTTAAGACATGTATTGAGTAAAGACCTAGTTTAAGACTGTATTTTAGGTCGGGTCTTTACACAAACCTTATATATATCTACTCTCAAATAAAATGAGAATTAATTACTAGTGTTTAAGATGATGAATCGTACGTGAATCAACCCAAAAACTTAAATCAATAGTTTAAGATAAATTCATAAGGATGAAATTGAATTGAAAATAGAAGGCCAGCCTTTTTATAGATAATTTGAGACAATTCCGATAAATGCAGAAATGAAAAATGAGCATAAAAAAGCAGCGTGAGCTTATTAATAAAAATGTAGGGGGGAGTTGAGCATGCGGGAGAAAGCAGAGATTGTTTTGGACGACATGTCGTTTAATTTAAAGGCAATAATTATGAGCATGCACGTAGTAAAAGGGCGGCATATCCATTCATTCATTGCCAAACTCTCTCTGCGTAATGTAATTCTCTATTTTGTTTTTTCCTACCCCATAATTCCTTTCTCTTTGCTTCACATTTCACAATACCAAATCTTTAATCCAATTCTAAAGATCAAAACCTCATCATTTCACCAAAAAAAATCTATTCTTATCAGTATTAGATTAGTATAGGTTTGTTTAGTGTTAACTAGTCTTTTGTATATGCTTCTAATACGTAAAACTCATGAGTCTTTAGGGTTAGGTTAGCGTTACATTACCATTTAAGTATCTTTATGAGCTTTATTATAGTGTGTGACACGAGCTAGGTAGCTTCCACAATTTCGCTATAATGAAACATTTCTCTCAATGACTCTTTCTTCACCATCTTCAACTTCAACACTTGGATAATCAAAATTTATTTTGATATATGTGATTATCCAAGCCAACTTGTGCAATTCATCGACTTATATCACGAGATATCCTGTTTAATCCTACAAAATTTTGATGTAATTAATTATTTAGTAGGTGATCATGCCAAAGATTAAGCTCATCATTTCTTACAAATTTTATAAAAAAGAAAAATAAATAATAAGTATTTAAACTTTTTAGCCATCCGAAGACAATTAGTGAAGAAGAGAATTTTGAAACACTAAAGAATTATGAATTTAATTCATAATGGTAATGTAATAAAAAAAAAAAAAATTATAAAAATAATTAAGATACACCTAAATTAGCTGGGACAATCGCAAATGTGTATTAAAAAAAATTAGTAATTTAAGTGGGAAAAAAATGTAGGATAATTTGAGAAAATAATGATGAAATAAAAAAGAAAGCGTGTGGGGGAGGATTTGTGATGGGAGCAGAGGTTGGACAAAGCATTTAATTAGAAAACGGCATAATGACTGCTGAGACTGCAACCTCCCTGTCATTGCTCCCCCACACTACACACACCATTTATTTCACTACCCATATTTTTCTTACATTAAAAACAAATTAATTACACTCAATAAACATTTTCGCAAGGTAGGAATTAATTTTTATATTTAAATGTTATAGGATTAAACGATATTTTCTCTAATATTAATTGAAAATTCGTGAAAATTGGTCCAAAAAATCATTCATATAAAAAAAAAATATATTTATATACCTTTTGTTTCTTTATAATTAGAAATGGATACAAATGTATAATAATTAGAAAGTGTCTACAAATTAATGCTACAATAAGGATAACATACATTTAAAACTCAAACAATTGATTAAATGCTGAGTTGCCTTTCAATATTATTTATTATTATTGTTTTTTAATCATATTTATTTTTAATACAGTAGGAAGTCTATAAAATTCAAATAGATTTTTGTTTAAAAAACAGAAGAGAGATACAATCTAGGAGGATGTTGAAGTTCCACAATCAAAAGAAGGGAATCAAGGGAATCATTTTATTGTTTATTTGTTATGAGATGAAATTTTATGTTATACAATATAACATTTGAGTTTATTAAACCCAACAAAATATTTACTTAAAAAATGAATTGAGATATTGAAAGGGTGGATGACCTCAAAGTTTTATTGTTTGATTAAAATCTAGTTCAATACTATGGTCACGAGTTTGAATGCTAGAATCATATATCCTCTCTCTCAACCTATATTCAAAAAAAATAAAAATTAAGATCAAATTCAAAAATTGTGATTCCAAAAGAATAACACCTTGATTAAAAGATGTGATAGAAGATCTCATGAAAAGAAAAAGAGCAATACTTACTTAAGGGTGGGTAAGTATTTTCAAAATACTTACCCACCCTTAACACCACATATTTTTAACTTTATCATTTCTCTCTCCATCAATCAAACTAATTTTTTTTGAAAAAATAAAAATATGTGGTTTTAAGGTGGGTAAGTATTTTCCTTAAGTAAGTATTGCTCAAAGAAAAATAAGAGATTATGCGAACGATTGATTTTTGGCATATTTAGAACCATAAAAAATAAAATAAAATAAATAATAATAATAATAATAATAGTAACTACAATAGGCTCTTCCATAAATTAAATTAGGTAGAAAAATGGCAACACAAAATAATTATAAATATAAATAAATTTTAAAATATTTGTATTCATATTTACTAATACTTTTTATTACTTGTATTTATTAATAAAAATATTATTACTATAAATGACAATATTCTTTAATATTAATTTATAATACCAAAGTCTATGAATTAGTGGTGTTCCAGATTTAGAGAAGTGAAGTGAAGGTCAAGCTACAAATTTGAGATCCAAAAAAAAATATCAACATCAATAACTATATTTACTTGTTATCAAAAAAAAAAAAAAAAAAAAAACTATATTTACTATTTAAAAAAAAAAAAAATCCCATATTTATAATTTTTATTAGATTAGTCTCCTAAATCTCTTTATTGTGTAATGACATGTCAAATTGTTAATAGGAAGAGTACATATTCCTAAAGATATATTTTTTTTTCGTTAACATCATTTTAAAAATGTTAATTTGAGCATGAATCATCTTAACTCAACATTAAAAAATAAAAAAAATAAAAAAAATAAAAAAAATAAAAAATAAATAAATAAAAAAAGGGTTGTTTTGCGTTTTTCAACGCGCGGCTGAAGGCCCACGGTTCGTTTTTTTTTTTTTTGTTAGGAATTGCTGTAGAGCAATCGGTGGAGCGGTTGATGACCACGTGGCGAAGAGCCAGTGCACCGCGTGGCCACCTGTTTGTTTTTTTCATTTTACTTTTTATTCTTATCATTTTTTTTTAATACTTTCAAATTCTTTCAGTATTTCTTTTGGTATATAATCTTTTACCAAAATTTAATATTTTTAGTTTTTCAAAAGTATTTATGATATATTTCTGTTTTGTTTTAATATTATTAATAATAATATTATTATTATATTTGGTGGTGGAATTTTTTTTTTTTTAAATTAAAACAGAATATTAAATTTTGGTAAAAGATTATATACAAAAAGAATACTAAAAGAATTTGAAATTATTAAAAAAGTAGCAATACTTGCCTACACTAAATAGGTGTGTGATAACTCTCAAGAATTGAGAGTTAAAGTTAGAAAGTAAGATATATTTATATGTAAATTTGCTAATATTTAATGAAATTAATATGAACTTTGGCTCAATTATAACATGGTTTCGCTTAAGCGAACGATCATACAGTTTTTTCTGAGTAGGATGCATTTTAAAAGTTTAGTTGTAAAAAAAGTGCTTGATTGTGTGCAATTATATTGTGTTGAAGGATTTGATGTTTCTTTTAAGTGTCTACAGCAAACTTGATGAAGCAAAGCGAAGTTTAAGCAAGAAGGGAGGTTCTCCAAGGCGAACCGTGTCATCGTAACAAAGGGAAGTTCATGACGAAGGTGTTCGTTATAACAAAGCATCACGAAGTAAAACACACCTCGTCTCAACATTCAACGAAGCCAACCAGAAGAAGCAACCCCTTCATCAATATGAAGCCAACGAACCAGAACCCAACGAAGTAACCACCTGACATAGTTTCGCCTTGATGAAACTAAACGAAATCAACCCTGACGAAGGAAATGGTCCCAACTTGGACAACTTTTGCAGAGGTTGATCGTGGAGCAGAGAATGTCAGTGGTCCCAATCGCCAATGATTCGTGCAGAGGTGTCAGTGGTCCTCAAGGGACAAAGCCCCACGCGCCTCAGAGGTTGTCGTCTTGTGCTGGCTATAAATAGAGCCCTTCTCCCTCATTTAAAGCTTGTCGCGTCCGAGAGGAGCATCCACCGTAATTTAGCTCCGTTTACCATTTTTTGGCCAAGTTTCTTTTGTTTTAGCCGTAGCTTAGTTGTTTTCTGCATTTCAAGTTGTTTCATAGTTTAGCTTAAGCATAGGAGTAGTGTAGCCGAAGTTGCAGAGTTCGTCGGACCCAAGGAAGAGCTGATGAGAGATATCTCCGACCAGGCTTCTTCTTACCTTGTTTCTCCCTTTTATTGCTTTCTTTACTTTCGTCTTAGCATAGCTTTGTAGTGAACTCTTTTACACAATTTCAATAAGATATTTATGAGCTTTTCTACTGCTTTGTTTTTATTTTATGTCATGAGTAGTTAACCAGTTCGTTGGAAGGAAACAGGCAAGTAGGTTGGTTTCGCCTAAGCGAAACTCAGCTAGGTTGAATATTATGCATGTTGTTCTTCATTTCAAAATACTATGTTTAGCTAACTGTTGTATTATCTTTGTTTCGCCTTCGAGAGAAAGACGGATTAGAGTGAATGTGCATGTTATAACACTAGGTTTTGCTAAGTTAGCGCTTACATGTAATCTGAATACTTAGAGATAAGGTTCGTCTAGTGATGTGTTGCTTGGTTTAGCGAGTTTGAGTTATAGAGAACCAAACGAGGAGCCTGAGAAAGCCAACGTCTAGAGCTCGAGAGAGCCAAAGAGAAGCAAGCAGTATTTCGCGTTAGTTTGAAGGTTCGCCTAAGCAAAACTAGCCGAACAATCCTTTTCTTCTTCCAATGTTCATTTTATATTTATTTCACTTAGTTTAGCCATATTTCAATTATAAATCATTCGTTACCTAACTCTCTTAATTTCGCTTGAGCATAAGTTTAACACTTTTTCCTGTGGAGATGACATTTACTTACATTAAAACTTGCTACAACAAGAACTGTGTATACTTGCACAATTCTTAGAGATTTACACACTTTCGCTAGATCAGAGAAGTGTTTCGCTTTAGTGAAACCAGCATTGACACGCCAACATTCTCTATCCAATTATCCCTCATTTAATATTTAATTAATATTGTGATGCGAATTTCTGCAACAGTGTGTCACATGGGCAACAAGCATACCCACCCTACACATGCATGTGTAGGCAACTATTGTTCTTAAAAAAAATGTAAGAAAAACATAATTTAAAAATAGAAAATTAGCAAAATGAAAAAACAAACAGGTAGCCACGTGGTGTGATAGTATTACATCTCAACCAATGCTTACTCAATTGATATAATATATTAGTCGATAATTAAAAAGTTATGAATTTAAATTATGTATCGTTTATATTATTGAACTAAAAAATATATTTTGTGCCTAATAATTACTCATGAAATCTGGGTCCACTTTAAAACTAAAACACTAAAAAATATTAGAATAGTTTTTTTCAATAAAACTCTCCTACACATGGTAGAAAGCCTTACATTTTACTCATGTGGCACGATTATGTGCCACAAAAATTTCTTTAATAAATGAAAATATTAAAAAGTGAATTTTTTTTTGTGGCACTCAATAATATCACATGAATAAAATGTAGGGCCCATGTCTACAAAATTTTTACTCATAATTTTTTAATGGTTAATATGCACTAAACCTTTGACATGAGTATTGACTCATTTAATTTTTTTTTTCTTTTTTCTTTTATCAAAGTTTAAAAAGGTTAAATTAAATATTTCATTAAAAGTATATACTAAATTAACATAATCGATTATTGGTTAATTTTTTTCAAAAAACCTAATATACATTTTTTAACTACAAAACCTTAGTTAGGCACAAAATTGCTCTCACTTTATTTAGAGGAATTGCTCTTGAACTATTACAGATGAAAAATGAATATTCATGTACTTAAAAAGCTCTTTCTTTTAACATTAAAAACTCAAAATTTTAATAAATAATATTTAAAAAAAAACATTTGAAATTTGAAATAATAAATACATTTGAAAATTCTTATAAATTAACAAAATGTATAAATGTCACACCATCAAAAAAAAAAAAAAAAAAAGCAACAAGGGCCCATAAACTTCCCAATAAAAAAAATTATATATATTAACAATCACTCTACAAATAACTCTATAAAAAGTACATAGATTATTACCTTACTAATAATCTTGAAAGAAATTAGTTACGGCAGAGAACAAAATAAATATTTGAGGCGTCTTTCTCAAAATCACAGTACATATCCATCGGCTCTTCTTGCGCATGGCCAAGCCCATCGGCCCATATTCATGATCTTAGTCTTGACTCTTGAAACCTAACCCTAATTTTCTTATGTTCTATATGATTTATATTATATGTACATACTACTCCACTCTTTCTTGAATAAATCTTCATTTTTAACATGTTTTTAAGATATTTTTTTAAAAAAACTATTAAAACTCTATTAGGCATTTGAATTTGAATTTAAGATGTTAAAAAATATTACTAATTTTTTTATCAATGAATTATACTCACATCAATTATGTTTAGCCTAAATTATGAACATTATCATTCAACTTTGCTACCCCACCTTTCAATATTTCAAAACTATGGTCAGAGTGAACATTAAAATGTTGGACAACAAAAATAATTTGGAAGTATTTATGAAAGGTCAACAAACTTTTGAATGAATAGAGGCATATGTTTTAGGAAATAGGGAGGAAAAGTAAACCATTTTGAACTTAGAATTCATGAATAAAAGAAACTTTAATATTTGAATTTGAGCATCATTTGAGATTAGAATTTAGTCTATCATTTTAAAAGTTAGATTTTCATATGATTTTAATAATTAAAATTTTCTTCTTGTTTTTATCATAAAAGTTTAATCTTTAGTATCGGTTAAAATCTAAAAATTAATTTATATTATCTGTAATTATTGACGAATTATGTGGTTGGAAATAACATTTCATATAAAAATAATGAAATATTTTTTTATCTAATAAATCTACATTATAAACACTAAATTTTATTTTTTAAAATTATATAATTTGAATCCTAACTTTAATTTGGACTTAAAGCTAAAAGACTAATAAACAAAATTTATGTGGAAACTTGGAAAGAGAAGGCACATCTCTAGCAGATTTTCATGTTGCAAATGGCATTTATCTCATAATCTTATAATATTGTAATCTAAGGGCCACCTTTGAGTGACAGCCCATGCTTGCTAAGTAAGCCAGGTGCATAACCAAACCAAATACTTTAAACTTGATGCATAATATTCTAATTAATATTATATCAAAATACATAATATATGTTTAAAACTTGATTAAAATAGAATTGTTGTAAAACCAAGAGCCCTAATGCTACCCATGAGACTTTTGAGGCACAATCCTTGACTTTGTTCTGTAACCATTTCCAATAACCATATGGATAATTTATTTTACAAAAGTGGAATCCAAATTAAATTGTCTATACACTAATCAACCAAATCTTACAGGCTCTTAACTCAATGCCTCACTTATTTCTTAAAACTTTTTCCTGGTCAAATGACTCAAATTGGTGGGACTCTACCAATAATAAATATATATTAAGCCCATTAATTATTGCTTCAGGTACTGAATAATGGTTAATTCATCTATGTTGTTTTTTTCCTAAAGAGGATTGCAAATCCTAACTTTGTATTTTGGGAGGTATTCTAAAAAAGAATCTAATTAAGATAATAGTTAAATAACTTAATCCTTTATCCTTAACTTAAGGGAAAAGTACAGTTTTATTCTGTAAATTTAAGTGTGGTTTCTATTTGATATTTGTATTTCAAAACTATACTTCTTTTACTCTAGTTAAACTTTAGGTTTGTCATGTTTTGAAAGTTAACTTTAAATTTTGTTTTTATAAAAAAAAAAGATTAATTAATTAATATACAAATCAAAATAACCATTTCATCAATCTAGTTTAAAATTAGTTTGTTAATTATCCTAGTTATTATTTTATAATAAAAGTAATGATTTTGCTATTTTAAGGATTAAAACTAAATAGTAAATACTATTAAAATGTCAAAAGTAAAAATATTTATTTTAAATATCAAATATTTATTTCTTCAAAATTTAAATTAACATAATAATTTGTGTCAATAAGAACAATAAAACGGCACGAGTATATTTAATAATCAAAAAATTATAAGTTTGAAAGTAAAGATTTTGCTATTTTGCCAATAGTAGCATAACTCTACTGCATCTTTCCTAATAACTATAAAGTTAAAAGTTCGAATCCTCCTCCCTTAATATTTTTGTATATAATTTTTTTTTTTTACTATTTTAAAGATTAAAATTAAATATTATCAAACTGTCAAAAATAAAAATATTTGATTTTATAAAATCTATTTATTTAAACTTTGAATTAACATAATAATTTTTGTTGAATAAGAATAATAACTTAGTAGTATGAGTATATATCTAATGACCAAAAAAATTATAAGCTAAAATCTCTTCTCCTCAGTTATGACAAAACTAAAAAGATCAAACCGAAAGTATTAAAGGATGAAATTATGTATCCCATTGGTAAAGTGCCGCTGACTCTTATGAACAACTCTTAATGGTCCCATGTTGTAAAATAGGCACGATATCTTTAAATTTGAAAAATAAAAAAAGTGCAATAAAAGAAAACTAAAGGAGATGT
The DNA here is from genome assembly GCA_037832685.1 of Sicyos baderoa. NCBI lineage: Eukaryota > Viridiplantae > Streptophyta > Magnoliopsida > Cucurbitales > Cucurbitaceae > Sicyos > Sicyos baderoa. Next base: position 12,661 of record JBBMEF010011083.1, on the reverse strand, counting down.
AACTAGTTGTAAAGTTGTTTAAAAAATGCTAAGTTTCAATATGGCAATGATAATGAATTTGAAGTTTTTTATTTTCCGCTCTTCAAATGATAAAAGAACAAAAAAGAAAAACAATGTTATTGTCAATTTGACAGTCGATGCATCACATCATAAAGGATACAAAAAATAGAAGAAAGGGCGAGAGATTTTTCTTTTACAATAACAAGATGAAATATCATTTTCTTTCTTTTTTTTTTCTGTTGTAATAAGACATTTTTTCCTTCTTTTTCTTAATTTTTGCCAAAGGAATATAGTAATAAGACAAACGAAATTCGGTAGGGTAATCCAAATAAAATAATTTAGCAATAATAGAGGAAGGCGTAAATAAATAAAGAAAAAGAAAAAAAAAAAAAAAATTAAGTGAAGGAAGTTGAGTAAGTCCCGGAAAGTATTAATTGAAAATAATGTAATGGCCCCTCATTTAATTAGAGAAACGGTTATATTATTGATTCATCAAACTTTTAAATTAAATGCCACGTGGCCCCACAAAGCAGATCTAAATGAGCGTCCATGCGAGCGGCCGCACCATAACATAGCCCTTAGGGCAAAAAAGAGAGAACAAGGTCAAAAAGAGAAGCCAAATTGGACTGTAGAGAGTAGTGGGTCCCACTCCGGTTCAAGGGTGGGGCCCATGTCCCTTCTTCTACCCAACACTTTGACCTCTGCAGTGAATTTAATTTATTAAAAAAAGAAGCCCTAGAGCTCGATTCCCAATTTCTTCCAAATGCGAAATGACAGAGTTACCCTTCCAATCTCTCTGGAATAACACCGATGGGGCATGTTTATGATGGTAATTTTGACTAATAATCTTAATCTAAGATCATAGAACTAGGAGTGCTTGGTTCATTTGAGTGATTAAATTTTAGTTAGAAAAATTGCAAACAATAGCTAGGTCAAATATATTTCTGTACATTTGTATAGAAGCAAATTTACATAAATATATGGTCATAGATGAATGATTTTAAAATAAAAAATTATTTTAAAAAATTAAAAATAAGTAATTTTATTTGAGTAGTTATTATAATTTATTTTAATGTACTTACCAAATCAATTGATGATACGATTAATTATCTGATTTACTTATAATCCATTTGAACTTCGCAGTCAAAAATTTTAGAAAAAAACATAAATTTGAACACTCTGGTAGTGTTGTATGAGTGGGGTTTCACTGTTTATTGTTTAAAAGAACAATAATCTTTCTTGATCAGAGAGAGCAGCAAATATAATCTCAAGGGATTCAGGTGTTCGCCATATAAAAATCCAACCTTCAATCAGATCTAAATAGCTGATAAAACAATTGTTAAATCCCATCAAAGTAAGGGTTAATAATAACAAAAAGCTTCTATTTCCCCCCTTTTTTTTCACCCAATCCAATACATGAGAGAGAGATAAGTCTCTGGGAACAGTACAGAAAAGAAAAGAAAAGAAAAAAACAAATAAAGAATTAAGATTAAAAATTTACAGTGATGAAACAGTAGAAAACAAGAGAAAGTAAAGTTGGGGAAGAACAAGAAATGGGCTTGCCTTGGCAGTGAGAGAGAGCTAGGGCATCTTCCTCTGTTTGGCTGAGTGGCTTTCTTTCTCTGCTTTTGATGGTGTGGGTGGCCACACATAACCTGCAAAAGCAATGCCACATGGATAGCCCACTTCATTCAACAGGAAAAAGAGAGCTTTGAAAGGGAAGGGGAGGGGAGTTGAGTCCATTGACTGTGTTTGTTTGTGTTTCAAAGAGTAGAGACAAAACCATTCAAAGAAAGATCCCAATTCTCTCAATATCATATGGGTCCCTTTTCTCTTTTCTCAATTCTCTAACACAATTTTGGTTTTCTATATCATCATCTTTCTCTAATATGCCCCGAACCCAGAAGACAACAAGAGATTTTACAATTGCGCTTACGGCGAGGCCTCCCAAAAAAGAATCCCATCAAACTCTATCCATTACTTTTCTTAACTATAATGTAACCACCTTCTGTACACTTTCCTTTTATTCAATCATAATCTCTCAGCTTCTTTCTCCTACATTTACCCTCTCTTCTTCTTCTTCTTCTTTCATTTACCTATACTAACTACTCAACTATTACAAAAGTCTCACAAGTGGGCACCCAAAAATTATAAAATTTTCAAAGGGGATCAGATCTTCAAAATCTACACAAGTAATAACCACCAACTAGCAGCAACAAACACAATGTACAAATTTCACAACCAGCCTTCCCTTTTCCTTTCCCCACCAGATTTAATGATCCTTCAGATTCAAACGAAACCATCTCACACCGCCTTTCGAGGATGGTGTGGATGTTTTGGACCACACCAGCATCCGTGCAGCTTCCTTCTTCCTAGTATTATTGTGAGCGGTTGTGCTTGGAAGGAGCGACTTGAGTCCAATGATAGTTTACATCTCAATCCAAAATGCCAGCCAGCATTAATCTTCGTGTTGAACTAACCACTTTCAATGCACACTACCTGTCTTCAATAAATATCCTCCCAATAAAATCTCTGAATCGCTTAGCGTAGAGCTTAGGATCAACAGCTGAGATGGAACTGGGGTCAACTTGCAAGGACTTGTATGCGTGTTCCAATTTCTTGCTTATGTCGTAATCTTGTAAGATATCAATGATCCCAAAGTATAGGACTACTTCATAGACCTCACCACGAAAAGGGGTTAAGAGATTCATTCCACCTGGAGTGTACTGATCGAAGTCGCTTCGCCTAGTTAATCGCTCAGCTCTTGCAGGCATATTGGATCCTATTCTGATCAATGACTTTCTGATAACAAAAATGAAAAACTAAATCAGGTTCAAGAATCTGTTTTACTACTATAACACCAAATTAGTAGTGATAAATATCATTGACAGTATGCAATAGAATTTGGCTTCTAATTCATTTCCAACTTCTACTTGACAATAAACTTTAGCCCAACTATGACCAATAGAAAATAATGATAGAAAAGAACCATTACAGTTGAGAAGCGTCATAATTTTCAACTACCAAACCAATTGGTTAGAGAAAATAAAAAAATTACAAGAAAAAAAGGCAAATAAATAATTGATAATGACTCCTAATTATGGACAATGGAATACTAGGACCATAACCTGTACATATCTCCTACTAAAAACTGTTACCTACTGAAGAACCCCACGAAATGGTCTTTCTTACATACACAACTCATCCCACTTCCATTTTATTAAAGAAAATCAATACAATTCATTGCAGAAATAATTGAATACCGCATAGTCCCAAATTTATGGCCAACTTGAACCACTACATGCACATTAATCCCCCAAGCCAAAATTTTCAAAAGTTGACATAAATTCAGCCACTTGGGAAAACAAATTAATCACAATTCATTGCAACATTCACTCTGGGATGAATTCACATTCGACGGCAACAACACAACTTAGAAGTAAAAGAGGCGTACCGTCCAGATAAAACTCGATCCATGTCTTGTAACTCTGCTTCTAGGAAACGACAGCCTCGCATGAACTTCTCATTCCTGTATGAATCTTTATTGCCTGCAAAGAGCACAGGTATTATATAATTCAGCATTCTGGTGCCTATATATTATTTTTGGGTGAACCCCACAAGGCTCATGATGAAAGGACAAGCATTCCATACCAGTTCGCAGTAGGAATGGAGATAAGCCCATTTTGTTATATGTGTTGTCATCTCTAAAGTGAAGACCAACCAAAAGACTGTAATCCATGATTCCTTCAGATTCCAAGAATTTGCAATCTCGGTCTATTTGCCTGACGAAAGTTTGATAATAATAATAATAAGATTCAACAACAAAAGGGTGAAGCAGGGTGAAAGAGATTGTAACCATTTACAGAACTTACTTCATAAAGTCGCTAAACCAGTTGCGTTGAAGGCGAAACACATAATTGAGATCTAGATCCTTCAAAGTTGTGGTTTCATCAACCTCCCCCTCAGGAGTACCCGTTGTCCGGCCATGGGAGGATCCTTTCAAGTCAAAGCGCCTATGGATTCGGTATTCCGAGCAGAATAAGTTGCCCATCACAATGAACCGAGTCTAGTTTCCACAATAACAAATTACAACTATTAGAATGATGCAACTGAAAAGCATGCAAGAAATACAAATTTCACTCTCAATGATGTGTACCTTCTGCCCACCAATCGGCTTGATACAATGTACACCAAAGAATTTTGTCACAAGTGTATTTTCATAGCGGGAGACATGCTGATAATAGCTTGCAAGCATCCTGATAAGCACCTGATAATGCACTAGAAAACTTCAATATTGATTCACTTTCAATGCACATTTCCCAACTCAGGGAGTAATTTACAACCCAAGTAACAGACAGCAGTGAATGTCATTACCCAAGTGCACTGTTAACCTTAACCAGATGAACAATTAAGCATCATAATGTCTAATGGGAAGCAACCAACTAACCTTGAGTTCAGACTTCTTCACTGTTTTTATCATGAATCTATCATCCTGTGTGAGGTAAAAAAAACTTCCACTCTTGCCTGGAGAAGAAAACTCCCTTAGAGCATCATTCCCACAAATTGCTAGCATGTAATCGGCCGGATCGACTTGAAACAGCTCTCTCAAGCATCTGTAAAGATCAATTACAAATCCAGTTACCATTCAATTTAAAAGTAGGCACAATTAGTCATGCAGAATATATATAAACCACAAAAATCTTTCACTAAAATGAGAAAAAGAGCAATAAACAATGAAGGGTAGCTACCTAAATACCACAGGACAATAGTCCTTCCAACGAAACTCAACCGATGTGTGGGGCAGCGTAGTTTTGGACCCTTCAGTTGGGAACCTAGTCCAGAATTTCTCCCTTGGATCAAAATCACTGGGCTTAAGCTCTCGCACTACTGAAGAATGCTTCCCAACAGAATGTCTAAACAACACATTGCAACATGGTGAAATCAGAATAAGCAGAAAACTAAGAGAACATTAGTGTCAGTGAAGCTTAACAGAAACACCATTTCATGAATTTACCTGATACCCAACTGGAGATTAAGCATCAGTTCATAATTCTTATGACCCTTGAAGATCGTCTGGCCCGGTTTCTTCGCCTCGCCGCCGGTGAAGCAACATGGGTTCCTCTTAAACTGCCTGAAAAGATCTCGATCTAAACCTATACCTAAACCATCCCTATACAACATTGATGCCTCTACATTATCAATGATATCACAGGTGATATCTCCAGCTTCACCATCAGCATCCCAAATGCAAATCCTCGGGAAATTCCTCTCCGTCACGCTCCCTCTCGCAATCTCCACTGAAGATCTCTTCCGTAATGTGACAGTTAAGTTCTCATTCTCAAGAATCCCAAGGCTGTGATGATGATTACTGAAACTCCCATTCAAATGGTGGATTGACATGTTCTTATTCCAGTTGCTATCAGCGCAAGTGAAATTCCCGTTCCCTTTCGAAACTCCGTTCTCCCATTGTCCGTCATACCGGTTCCCGTTCGCCCAAATCAACATTCCTCGGCCGGAAATGACGCCGTTCTTCCACTCGCCGACGTACTCGTTCCCGTTCTTCCAAACGTACCGGCCATGGCCGTCCTGGAGATTCTTCTTCCACGTCCCTTCGTAGAAATCGCCATTCGCGTAACGCTTCTGACCTAGTCCGTGTTTCCGATCAGAACTCCACGATCCGCGATACGAATCTCCATCAGATCCGAGAAAAGTACCGACGCCTTCCATTCGACCAGACTTGAACTCGCCTTCGTATGAAGCTCCGGAAGGCCAAGAGAATTTCCCTTTCCCTGAAGCCTTTCCTCTCCTCCACTCGCCTTCGTACATACACCCGTCCGTCCACAAATACTTCCCCAATCCGTGCGGCACTCCGCCGGAAAAACTCCCCGTGTACAGATCTCCGTTCGCCAGATGCTTCTCTTCGGCGCTCGTCGACGAGGCAGCCGCCGGAGCTCCGACGGCGTCGGAAACAGCACTTGTCGGAGTAGATTGCGTGGATATTATAATCGTCGTCGGAGTAACCCTTCTATTCCCAGCTTGTGAGCGATTCCGGCCGACGATCACCACAGGCGGAGCAACAACCACCTGAGGAAGCCGAGTCAACTTCCCGGCGTCGCCGCCGTCGTCCTCCGATTTCTTCTTCTTGTTAATGCCGTTTGTCTCATCACACAACAGTCCCTCTCGCATTTTTCTTCTCCGGCGTTCAGCAGTGCATTTGCTCGGGTCGATTCTTCAGGTTCGTCTCCAGAACTGGGTTGCCGGAAAATAGTTCGCCGTGATTCAGGCGGCGAAAGAGCATCTCCGGCGTGTACTTCTCCTTGGCGTCTCTCTGTATTAATACTCAGAGTTGATCTCAGAGTGCAACAAAAATGAAGGAACCCAACACTCTCACACAAGCTTCATCGCCATAGCCGATTAGAAAGAACTGTGAAATGAAAAAGTAAAGAAACAGAGAGAAAATGATAAGAGAGAGAGTTTTTATTTTTATTTTTATTTTTGAGAATTAGAGAGTTCTTAATTAGACGGCTTGGTCTAGGGAACATTTTTAATTTTCCAATCCCGAGCTTTCCAACTCACCCTAATTCAATTCTTTAATATAATAATAATAATAATAATAATAATAATAATAATAATAATAATAATATAACCATTACATTTCAAGTTAAATTATAAATAAAATGTAATTCATAAATTTTCAATGTAAATAATTATTTTATTGTTTTCGGATTAAAAAATATGTCTCAAAATTTGAGTTTTCCCATTTATGTTGGTGTCTTTTTGACTCATAGACTATGTGATAATAGTTATATTGGGTGTAAGTTGATCTCAATAATTATAAATATAAATCTACAATTCAAAATTTAAATTCTGTTTAAAATTTTATTAATTTTAAAATAAATTACTCAATTTTTATGGATTTTAAAAATATATTTACTTTTCGTTCTTATTAAATTAGAATTATTAATGTCATTGAATTATTATTTTTAGATTGCAAAATGTAATTAAATTAATTTGAATAATAATCATTTTATATTTAATATATAAATATTTTTTTAATATATAAATATTAAAATTGCTTTTTTTCTAAACTAGTAGATATTTGAGTACTCAAAAAAAATATATTACATATTTGAAAGTTCAAGATTAAATTAAAATATTCAGCCAAAAAACAGATTAAATTAAAATAAATAATAAAGCAAAGAGACTCAAATGATATTTCAACTTAATTTTTTTTTTTTTTAATAAACTAGAATTCCATTTTAAACTTTTGTTTGGATGAATTTCGATGAAGAATTAGTTTGAGAAGTTATTTTGAAACCTAAAAAAATTTAGAGGTGTAACTAGAAACTTGTTTGGATGTAAATTTTTGGAAGAAGAATTTTAGTCAATTTTTTTTTTTGTTTCGAATAAAAATAAAAATATATTTATAATTAAACTATTAAAAATGAGTAGTTTGGAAATGATAGTTATATTATAATAGTTGAAAATGAAGATTTATTTATAATAATAAAAATGAAAATTTATTTTAAATAATTATAAATTAGATCAAAATTATCAAGGAGTGATTAATAAATGGACAACAAACATCTTTTCAACAACTAATTAAAATTTTATCCCAACAAATTATTACACAAAATCTAAATTTAAATTTAACCCTTTTTAAAATATATATACACACTCTTTTTCTAATCAAATGAATCGATAGTATAATTAATTATTTTGATTAGTATTAATTCGTTTCAATCTCACGATCACAAATTCAAATCTAAAAATGGGTATTTGTCCACCTGAGTTAAAAAAAAAAAACTATAGCATTCTAAAATTTTATTCTCTTCTTCCCAAGCTCACATCGTGACGTGACGGAATCACCTAGGATCAGCTTCAGCGCGGCCAACCAGTATTTTTCGTAATTATCTATTTACCCTCACTCCTTTATTCATTTACCTAAATGCCATTCCTCCGCTTCTGTCGTCCCGTATGTCTTTATCTGAATTAAAGTGGTCGACAAACATTGCATAGTTTATCCGAATTAATTAAGTGGTTGGACAAATAATTAAAATTAATTTCTTAATAAATTTATCTTAGGATTATTCTTTTTATCGTTTATTTTAAGTCTTTATCACAAAATGGATTGAAAGTTATCTAAAACAAGCTAATGGTGCTTTGAAACACAAATGTAACTGTAACGGCCCGGTTTCTGGAGTTCGGGTTCAGGTTAGTTGGCCGTTGTTTTGTTAAGAATTCGTGGTTAAGTTTGGAATTAATATTGGATTTAATGTTCTTTCATTTTTCGGGACATGAGTTGTTTCGGTTGAGTTATATGTTTTAGAAGGCTCGGTTTTGTAAAATAAAAATAAAGAGTTTTATTTGGTGTCTGGTGGGTTTCGAACCCAAGGCCTCATAATGGGAAGGTTGGCTTGTGGAGGAAAAATAAAAGAGAATTAAATTGAGGCCATTAGGATTTGATGATGAGATTTTATAATTTTAAAAGGGGTTTAATCAAGGGAAATGGTACTAAATGTCTTATTTTTTAAACTATCTCTAGATTTTGGCTACACATTATTTGCATTTAAATCTATGTCTAAAGTTTAAATCTTGAGGTGAGATAAATTAATTGTTCCATAACTACCCTTTTCCATATTTTCGTAAAAAAAAAAAAAAATCATTTTCGTATTTTCATAATACATTAAAAATTCATTTTTGTTGACCTCATCTCTCCATGATTTGAGGGCAAACAACTTCCACTTTAATTGTAAAATAATTTGTTAAATAATTAATATATAAAAAAAATCATTTATGTACTTCAAAATATTTAAAAAAAAAATTAAAAATAAACAAGTAAGTTAAACATAATAATCATGAGGAACAAAATCCCTTGAATGTAGGGGATTTCGTTTCCCCCCAATATATTTAAAATCGTACCGTTTGATGCCTTTTCCGTAAAATCGATGAACGACGACGAGCAAGTGGGTCGGAAGGATGAAAGGTTGTTGGGCGACGACGAGCAGAGAACCAGAAGACTCGGTCGAGGGATGAGGGTGGATTCAAATGGGGGGAATGAGTTTGGTTGTTTTGTGTTTTTTAATTTCCCCTTCAACGTACGGGCATCGTATGTGGGAGGGAGGATTTGGGGGGTTAGCTGGTTTAATGACCTTTCGTTGTCCACAGGGTGCGTCAGGTGTCAAATTGGTGATCTTTTGCGATTCTCTTCCCAGTGCAACTGGATTCGGCGGTGCGATGTGGCATTGTATGTTTCATACGTACGTACAATAAGGTAAAGAAAATCAAAATCAAATTTGTATATTTTATCTGTGTTTTTATTTAATTTTTGTCTAAAAGATGAATTCAAAAAAATTAATTTTAAATTAATTTTTTGAATGGTTGGGATTCTGTTGAGAAGTTTGTTTGATATTTAAATTTAAATCCCCTTTAATTTTTGAATGGTAGTTATAATAATTCATATTTAATTTTAAGAAAAATGCATAAAAAAATAAATGAATTTAAAGTCCAAAGGTATATTAGTCCATTGTATATTTAATTAGTTAGAGTTTAATTTTTGCATAAAATAACGGACATGAATTTAAACACCAAAAAGTCGTAGACATTTCCTTGAGATAGTTTCTAAAATAAGACATTTCCCAAGTTTTCCCTTTAATCAATTAAAAGAGAGGAAATTCATTTAGGGTTGAGAGGGATCTTCACCATTCACGTTATTTCACTTGTTCCAACGTTTGGGTTCTTGGCAGCCACTCTCTCTCTCGAAATCTCCATCTCCAATCGCACGTCGTTCTTCATCGATCTCGAGGTTAGTTGCTCTTTCTTGTTCGTTCCTCTTGGGTTTGATGGGGACTGTTTTCCCTTGGTTCTTGTTCTTGTGAGTTTGAATTCTGGTTTGTTGCCGCCTAGGTGCCGTTCGTTGCTGCTTTTAGGTTGTTGCTCACACACTGCCTCGATCTGTCTCTGCCGTCTCACCAACCCCCGCAGCCGCAGCCGAGCAGGTCCATTCGCAACGCCTTCGTTCCGCGCGGACCGAACACCCGTGCGCCTCTACCCAGCTTGCTTTTCGGTCCGGTCGACGTCTCTCGTACAGTAATCCTTCGCAGCCGCGAGCCCTTACACGCAGCGCAGCGCTAGACCCGCATCAGGCCGTAGTACGCAGCCGCTCACCCACTGACTCGCAGCACCTCCGCGTCCGTCCAGCCGCACCGCACCGTTGTTGTCTTCGCGCGTGCAACCGCGGACAACCCTTCGCCAGCACCTGCCGATCCGTTCGCTGTCCTTCGCAGCCGCGAGCTTGTGGTTGTCCAGCTGAATCCGCTTCGGATCTTCAACCCTCGTTTGGTTTTTGGGTAACGTTTCGCTGCTGTCCGAGTATCTTTTAGGGGCTGACTTGATTGGTTTAGATTGTTATTAATTGTGATTGCTATATTATGTTTGCTAGGTTCTGTATTGTTGTTTGCAGCGTAGGATTACTTCGCGTTTTTGATTGTTTGCCTTCACATCCAGGTAAGGATTCCTTACCGGGGTTGTGCGGACCCTACGGTACACTTGATAACTATAAGATGCATGTATTCTTATTCCATGTTTGCTTAGCGGATAGGCTCTTTATGAATGATCTGGCTAGCATGTTATATATTTGTTAAACATGTTAGTTTCCTACAGGTTCTCTTGTTCTGTCTTTAATTGTTGTCCTGACTCTATAGAGCCCAAGCTAGGATGTGTTTGTGTGTTTCTGTTCCATGTTTGACTTGTTAGCACGTACCTCCAAGCTTAGGTTCCGTTAAGCCTAGTGGACCAGTTTGTGGTGAATGTCGAGGGGGAGAGTGATATGATTATAGGTGTTGAGTTACAGATAACTCATTGTGCTGGGGTACAGATACCTCATTGTACCGGGGTACAGATACCTTCTAGTTGTGTTTGAGTTTAGAGAACTCTTCGGTAAGACCCTGGTTGGGCAGCGTAGTAAGTCCATGTGGTGATTTTCCTCTTGTTAGGCTGTTTAGCCCAATGATCGTAGAACCCCGTTTATGTTTGTTGTGTGCATGTATGTTTGTGGCTAGATGATGTGATTTATCGTATTGTATCCTGCTTGGGGATTCTTACTGAGTGACTCGTCGCTCACCCTTATTTTCTGTGGTCCTTTCCACCAGGTAACTTAGGACCACGACATGATGGATAACGGAGCTTGCTGGAGGATCATGAGAACGCTTCTCTGATTTTAATTCCGTTATTGTTGAAAACTCTGAGCAAAATTGTGTTAATGTTTATTTGAGAATTTGAATGCATGTAGACAGGGCACGGAGCCCTTAGGTGTTTTATTTTTATGAATGGGCATTTGGATATCTGATTTAAGAATTTGAATAAAGTTGATTTGTTTTAAGAACTCTCTTGCCAGGGATAAGTGTCGTTAAATGTTTTGGACAGGTGCTTGGGAACAGGTACATGTCTTTTTATAGTCTAGTGTTGTTTTAACTTGCTTTATTGTTTTGTTGAGGATCCGAATGTCGTTCACATGTTTAAATGGTTTTGAATTGTTCAAAGGCATGCATTCGTAAAGACTTAGGTTTAGGACCCTATTCGGGTCGGGTCTTTACAGTTGGTATCAAAGCTCAGAGTCATAGATTCTATAGACTGACCTATTATTATAGGTTGATTCTCATGATCTTAGCACTCCAACAGTCATCAGGTACGTCTGTAAGTTTGTTGTCTAAGGGTTAAGAATTACGATTGTGTTTTGCATCTGGCTTATACATGTTGTTTGTAGCGCGGGAACGAGCAGGTTCTGACTCGTTGTTACTTTGAGTGTAGATTGCCAACATGGCCGCTACACGAAGAGGAGGAGGAGGCTCGAGGCCTGCCAACCAGGGTGTTACTATTGGCTCAGACACAGCCAGGACATCGTCCCAAGGGGAGGCTGGTAACAGGCCACTCGCAGCTCCAGTATCAGATTCGCCTAGTGATGGCGTGGAGACGACTGTGCCTCCAGAGACAGCTCCAGGAGTAGAGTTTGTTGCATCCATGAGATCTTTGATGGTCAGTTTGTTGAATGACTAGAGGACTGAGCAAAGAGCTAAGACTCAGTCCATGTTAGAGGCCTAGAGGGAGGAGTCCCGTGCCCAGTTGATGCCCAGTTAGCTGCTTAGCGGGAGGAGTCCCGTGCTCAAATAGAGCAGCTAACCCGTTTGATTCAGCAGGGAGCCCCAGCTCCTCAGGCACCGCCAGCTCCGAGGGAGCAGGCTGTTGTGGAGCCCGTTGAGGCCGAGGGTGCCGAGGATCTAGGAAAGTGGTTAAAAGATTTCGTCAAGTGGAGACCCAATAAGTTTGACGCTAGAGGAAACCCTTTGACTGTAGCGAGATGGATAGCCAATCTGGAGTTGTAACGGCCCGGGAATTCAGATCGTCCCTCGAGGTGAGTCTTGGCCGTTACGGTTACCGTTGGATTGTTAGTTGAGAGGTTCTTAGTTCGGTTGGTTAACGATCTCGTTCTTAGTTTTCCTTGGAATTTAGGTGTGCTTAGTTCTCCTGAGGAATTTAGGTTAGCGGACCGTGAATTTTTTGTTGGACTCCTAGTAAGAGTCGTCGAAGAGGAGACTGTGCTCAGTTCTCCTGAGGAGTTAAGATTTCGGTCTCAAGTTTAAGCAAGAAGAGTGCCTTTAGCTAG
>JBBMEF010011035.1:0-21910 GCA_037832685.1 Sicyos baderoa | reverse complement strand
TGACTTTTATAAGGTTTTGTTGGTAATCGCATGTCTTCAGTTAATTCATTTTGAACATTTTAAAATGCATGCGCCCGTAACATCCCATTAGAGTATTTTAGAAAGTCGGGTCGTTACAAGGACGATTTGAAGGAAGCATTCTGTAAGTTTGCATTGAGCAGAAGCTTCCAGTTTAGTACCATAAAGTCTAGTAAGTCACAGTTTACGTATTGTAGTATGCATTCACGAGATTTGCTACCGGTACGTTCATGCGTCTGTCTATAGGGGCAGTAACATTTGGATAGTTAGGAAGTTCACCGACTCTCACACATGCCCTTGAACGCATGATGGCAAGGCCAGAAGACTCATATGTCTTCCTATCAAAATTTGCTGCCAACTTAATTGAAAAGAACCCAGGTATAATGTCCGATTCAATTTCTTGTTATCCAGTTATTAGGTTGTCTACAAGTACGTACAGTCGCATGATAAAGTAAAAAAAAAAGAAGGTAAAACTGGTTTCTCTATTGAATACGTGAAAACTGGTTTCGACGGCGTGGGGATGAGATTGTATGTTTCATACGTACGTACATACAATAATAAAAAACTAAAATTCAAATTTGTATTTTCATCCGTTTTTTGTTTTAAAAAATTGTCTAAACGAAAATTTTAAGTTCATATTTGTTGAGATTCTGTTGAGAAGTTTGTTTCATACTTAAATTTCAATTCCCTTTAAATTTTGAATGGTTGTTACAATAGTTCATATTTAATTTTTGTAACAATACATAAAAAAATAACCGAATTTAAAGTTCATGGGTATATTAGTCAATTGTATATTTAATTATTTAGAGTTTATTTCTTAAATAAAAAAATGGACATGCATTTAAATACAAAAAAGTCATAGATATTTACTTGAGTTAGTTTTTTAAATTAGACATTTGCCAAATTTTCCCTTTTTTAATTTGTTTGATAAAATGTCGGAGGAGCTACAAATTTGGGTCTAGAATAACCACAACTCGAGTTAAACATTGAACTTAAACTCGTAATTTTGAGAACATAAAACATCCCAATCCAAAATTAAAGGAATAATGGTTAATCATTAAAACTATATTATAAGATACCACACTTTTCATGTGATTCTTATTTAAAAAGAGTTTTAAATAATTATTTCTAAAATCCATAGTCAAAGATTTTTTTAAAATATTCAAACATTTCAAAATAAAACCCCAAGCCCATAATTAAATTGTGACCGAGAAAACTTGGAGAATATCTACATCTAGAAAACTAATTAAAGAAGTGTCTATTTTTTTTAGGATTAAAGTTTGTGTCTATTTTTTTAATTAAATTTATTAAATATAGAAAATATATTTTACCATTGTATTTCTACCCTTATTTATATTAATTAATAAAAAGAAAAACAACATTTAACTACTTATGTAACAAACTCAAAAATTAAATTTAGTTTCGTTGACAAAAAATCTAAAATCCAAATTGTAGTTAAAATTTGTGATTTAAAAAAAAATAGACACTTCTAAACGAAACTAGAATTCAAATTTGTATTTTCATCCGTTTTTTGTTTTAAAAAATTGTCTAAACGGAAATTTTAAGTTCATATTTGTTGGGATTCTGTTAAGAAGTTTGTTTCATACTTAAATTTCAATTCCCTCTAAATTTTGAATGGTTGTTACAATAGTTCATATTTAATTTTTGTAACAATACATAAAAAAATAACTGAATTTAAAGTTCATGGATATATTAGTCAATTGTATATTTAATTATTTAGAGTTTATTTCTTAAATAAAAAAACGGACATGCATTTAAATACAAAAAAGTCATAGATATTTACTCGAGTTAGTTTTTTAAATTAGACATTTGCCAAATTTTCCCTTTTTTAATTTGTTTGATAAAATGTCGGAGGAGCTACAAATTTGGGTCTAGAATAACCACAACTCGAGTTAAACATTGAACTTAAACTCGTAATTTTGAGAACATAAAACATCCCAATCCAAAATTAAAGGAATAATGGTTAATCATTAAAACTATATTATAAGATACCACACTTTTCATGTGATTCTTATTTAAAAAGAGTTTTAAATAATTATTTCTAAAATCCATAGTCAAAGATTTTTTTAAAATATTCAAACATTTCAAAATAAAACCCCAAGCCCATAATTAAATTGTGACCGAGAAAACTTGGAGAATATCTACATCTAGAAAACTAATTAAAGAAGTGTCTATTTTTTTTAGGATTAAAGTTTGTGTCTATTTTTTTAATTAAATTTATTAAATATAGAAAATATATTTTACCATTGTATTTCTACCCTTATTTATATTAATTAATAAAAAGAAAAACAACATTTAACTACTTATGTAACAAACTCAAAAATTAAATTTAGTTTCGTTGACAAAAAATCTAAAATCCAAATTGTAGTTAAAATTTGTGATTTAAAAAAAAAAAAAGAAAAAATATCTTTGAAACTTAATAATATTATTAAATATTGAGTAAACACGATTTTTTTTTAATTTATTCGTTTTTTAATGAAACGATTACAAGCAAAAAAATGTTAGTCGTACATGTACATTAAAGTACTTAATGGTACTTGCGCATGAACAAAACAACTAAAATTTACAATATAAGTTAGTTCACATCTTCACTCGGTTTGACTTCATGATCCATGCAATTAAAACCTAACAAATCTCTAATTTTTGCTATTTTTTTTACTACTGCTTTCCACTATTAGGTACCGTTGTGTACTGTCATTATAATGAATGCAATAATATTTTACTATTGCGTACCCCCACCCATCATAATTAAATGCAACAAGCTGAGTACATCATCGTACCTGGATTTTTTTTTCAATCAGGTTGGTGGCAAATTTAGCTAGAAACGCATACGAATCTTTAGGTCTCTCATTCATGCGTTCAAGTGTCTTCTCTTTGCCTTTCATAGCTTTGTAGTAACTTATGTTGACCCCATGATTCTTCTTGGCATGCGTAATCACGCCTCTTGGTGTGATGGATTTCGTCTTGGTGGAGTTCATTAGTGATTCTGCAAAGTCACGTACTAAAATGGGGGAGGCTTGCATGTGATCGTTTCGAACAACATCGAATGGACATGTGTGTGAATCGATAAATTTTATAATTATCCACAAATGACCAACATCGACTATTATTGTGCATTCATTGGACATCTCTTTCCTCATTAAGTGGTAACAACATGTTTTTTTCAATGTCGTCCTTATAAAGAGCTAAGCTAGAAATCTTTGATGTTTCATCGTGCCCGATTGCTTCCGACACAGAATTTATAAGTTGAGATAGCGTAGATACGTGAACAACATCAATAGATATCGTCTTGTAATTCGAATACACGTTTGTCGCGCTCCAAGCCCCATCGAATGCAACAACGACAAACATAATTTCCATGTGAGCTATCTTTTACAATGTGAATATTACTGCAACTCTCACGTTCATACAAGAACACAATTGTTGAATCACCACAAAATATTCCCCAAAACTAGCTAGTTCCTGAACTTTTTTTTCTTATTAATTTACTCTGAGATAGCTTTTTATTTTGAAAAGTATTTAAAATAAACAAAATTATGGTGAGTTTCTAGGAATGAAAAAGATCTCTCTTACATACAAAAATTGAATTAGACACTTATTAAACTTAAAAATAAAGTAGACAAATTATTAAATAGTTTCTAGAATTTAGACAAATTGTATGATTTTTCAAATGTCTTTTGATTTTAAATAAAGTTATACAAGGGACAACTAGGGAAATAGCTAAATATTAGAAAATAATAAATATCATGGCTACTAATTATTAGATTTTAAATTTATGTCTTTTTTTAATTATGGAATTTTTTAAAAAATTTAATAGGGTGATTGATTGACTATTGTACCCCTCGTTACATATTCTAATATTTTTATCCAATCTATTTTAAATAAGATATTTTGTAACTACTTTTTAATATAGAAAAATCTAAAACTAATAATTCTAACAAACTTTAACAAACTTGAGTCAAAGTTGACAATTTAAACATTGAAAATATATTTTTAAATTATAGATTTGATAAATTTTAAATAAATTATGTTGTAACTACTTTTGAATCTATAAAAATCCAAAACATAATAAATAATTATAAAAAACCTTAGAAAAAATAATTAAAGTTGACAATTTAAACTTTTGAAAATACACAAAAGATATATATGTGTACTTCCCTTGTACTACTAGCTTAATATGTTATATGTTATGTGAGTTAGTTATGACCGATTTTTATTGTATGTATATGGTATGTTATAGAGTGTATGTGTACATCTAGTGTACTGTTATCGTCCACAATGTATTATGTGCTTCATATGCACTTGTTATTTTGTTTGAAGACTGTGTTTTATATACAACATTTGAACCTTAGTGTGTTGTGCATTAACCCCCTCAGTTAATACACATATTTTCAATTTTAACTTGTAAAATATTATATGCTATGTGAGTTAATAGGACTGTTTCTTGTTGTCTGTATATATTATGTTCTGAAGTGTATTTGTACATCTAAATTAATTTCATCGTCCACACTATATTTTGTATTTGATATGTGCTTGTCTATTGTGTTCGTAGACTGTATGATGCATTAAACCCATAGTTGAATACAAATATTTTATTATATTTTTCATGAAGACAACCTACGTGATGACAATGTTACGTTGATCGAGACACTTCAAGATCAACTTATGCTCTAAGAGCGGGAGAATGAGAGGGAGGATGATTGGATTATTCTTTAATGAGAGTGGAAAAATGATTAATTTGTTTATACAAATTAGAATGATAAAGAGTTTTACCTGGATCAGAATTGAGGAATTATTTGCTAGTGCCTTTGATCAAACATGACTTGGGATCGGTGAATTGCGAAGATCGACATTTGATCGTGACTTTGGACCCGGTGATAACAAATTGGAAAGATCGTGTTTTTTCTTACGACACGTTTGATCGACATATTTATTCTATTTTTTTGGTGATCAGCAACTCTCCATGATCTTAGGAATCTATGCCTAACTACCTATGATTTATTTATATTTTGCAATATTAAAAAATAAAAAGAGATTCGTTGGCTTAGATTTAAGAAAATGCTGATTTTTTTCACTATTATTTTTATTAAATAATTAAATGGAAAACCAAGGGTACTTTGGAAAAAAAACATCCATCTTTCCTCATGATTTTTTTTAGCCATCGATTTAAAGTCCAGGACAAATTAGTCATGTCCTTTATTTATTTTCTAAATTTAGCTATTTCCTACCATTTTCCATTATACAATTTGAGCACAAGGGAAATCATAGTAATTGTCTTCTTTCCACAAGTTATTTAAGAAAATGTCTAAATAGTAAAGTATTAAAATTGATGTCTATTTTCGATTTTAGGGGAGGAGGGAGAAAATATTTCTACCATTTATGCCCTTCCCACTTAATCCATATTTTACAAATTAAAATCAATAATCTATCCCACAATTTCAGGAATAAGTTTCACCCCACCATTTTAGGGGCCTTCTAAATTGAATAAATAAATTACTTCCACCAATTGGGAACCTCTTATCACAAATTCTTAAAACTAATTATCATGTTTAATATTAATTGGAATTGTCTCATTTTTCACCATTATTCACAATTTGCATCGGCCAATTCCTAGGTGTGCACCGAAACTCCTAACATGCAAGTATACATGGTCGTTTTGTATCAAGTGATAAGTAAAGTAATCTCCCACAAGGACTGTAGAAATTGATTCAAATGCTATTTGGAAAGTTAAGTACAAAAAGTAAAAAATAATGTAGTTGTCACTGGTTTCAACTGTAAAATGAAATAACAACCAAATGCGATACGAATTGCTGTCACCACAAGGTATGGCAGAAATATCAATAATAACTTAAAACAATATGCAATTATGACTGAAATGCTAACGTAAATGTTAAAGGCGACATAAATTACTTTCGATAAAGAAATAGGCTCAGGTTAAGGTTGATTAAGTATGATCTACATGCATCGGGGATAAGACTAGTGGTGAGAAGCGACTCCGCACAACATGAAACCTAAAGCTCCCTCTCGGGATGCATTCATCCTCCTCGAACTTGCACTCTCGCATCAAAGTTCGAGGCTCGTAAGCATGAAATGTGCACCAGCGAATCGGCTATCTCTAGCCTCATTCTTTAACAGGTAGGAGATCCTATCATTGAAACCAATGGTCATCTATAGTATGTCTCTAACCCCTCTCCCTCTTAGGACGGCGAGGAAAGCAAACATGAATGGGCGATCAATCGAAACATGCTATTAATTAAAGCGCCTATGACAACATAGCTCGACATCTCCCTGCTCACCCCGATAACATGCATCACACACTCATCCCTTAACCTTCAAATATAGTACACTTAGCTCATGATCGCATCAACCATAACGAAAACAGAAATATCGACTATCCTAAGCATTATAAACAGCAGAGAAGATCTGGAAATTCAACCGATGACCAGATTCAACTACTAAACAGAGATCTAAACTTGTTGAGTCTCTAATCAACAGCAAACAACAAGTAAAAATGCTCGGAAGTAAAGAAAACATCAAATTATAATAGAAGAGAACTAACAAATGTACGAATGAGCGATCGCTAACGTTCACACTCTAAAATCAATGATCTAAGCTAAGAAAACAGTAAACTATGAAGATCGGAAATAAAAGAGTTCGAAATACTTAAATTCGGAAATGCAGGAAAACAGAGCTGGAGACTTCAGCGATGATCGGAAAAACTCCGAGCAGAAATCTAAAGTTGATGAAAAACTCGAATTAATGAAGAAGAGCTTGCGGAACCTCTATTCAAATGTTCAAGGCGGCTTTTATAGACTTCCCAAAACGCAGATGTACGACTAGGATCGAATCTGGAAGTTTCTTGCCCGCTACCCCAATCGTGACATCAGCAGGCGTCAACAAACGGAAACTCGGTCATGCACTTTTTGCAAGGAAAAGAAAAGGGGACCACATAATCTTCCTGCCTCTTCTGAATGCGGAATGAATGCTCGAGACGAACTCTCTTTTTCCCATACTAATATTTTACTGCAACTTCACTTTTGAGCTCAGTATTTCCCTTGGAGACTTGATGAATTCACCTGAAAAAGCATAGAAATAACCTCACCAGTCAAGTGCTCTAGAAATGCTGAAATGGATGCTGTAGACTGCGCATTTTGACACCAAAACTGTCATTTTCTTATGATTTCTATTTCTTGTCCCTTTTACGACATGATTTGCATTTTGTACGTATTTCTCTATTCTAAGGTGCTTCAATCTACTAAATAAATGTTATGATGCAAGAATATGACTTAAAAACACCTTATTTCAGGGCTAGAATACTCTCTAATTGAGAGTTATCACGTTAGCTAGCCTCACGCCTAATAACTTCTAGGATTGTTAGTAGATTTTTACTCATTGCATTGCATGTTTATTTTATGTAATTTATTTTCTATAGTTAAGAACCAATATCAAACTCTTTTCAAAACCAAAATATTTTCTTTTATTTCTTTTGACTCTGTTCTGTAAAGTGTAAATCTAGACATCAATCTCTGTGGGATCGATATAAATAAATACTTATCACTTACTGCACTCTCGACTACATATACTTGCGTAATGTTGCGATTATGAATTGAGAGATTTTAATCAATAAAATCTCATCTTTCTACAATCTAATCACTTACCACTATACCACATCGTGATGCACATTTATTACCAAAACAAACAACTCATTTCTCAACTACATTCTATTTTTCTTTTTTTTGACCTTTGATTTATACCAGATGTGATCCAATTCTTGTGGGATCGATAAAATATAAATACTTATTACTTACTGCAATTTTCGACCGCGTATACTTGCACGTAATCGATTCCGAGTGGTACTTAGAAGTAAGTCCACTTGAAATTAATCACCAGTCAATATACTAGTACATGAATTTACTGGTCAGTGATTTTTCTCTTTGGAATAAGAAAATACGTGCTCTCCTAGTCCAACAAAAAGTGACGAAGTTTCTTGATCATCCTGCAACAATGACAACAACTGAAAAAGAGGAAATGCTGGAAGTGGCTTACAATACGATTATCTTATATCTAGCGGACAATGTGTTAAGGCAAGTATATGATGCAAATACTGCTTTGGAGGTATGGTCTAAATTGGATAGCCTTTATTTGACTAAATCCTTAACTAATAAGTTGTATTTGAAGGAAAAGTTTTTTAGTTATAAGATGGATCCTAGCAAAGATCTATAATGAGTACAAAAAGATAACACTTGATTTGACTAACATTGATGAGGAAATTTCAGATGAAAACAAAGCTATTATCATGTTAAATTCGCTACCATAATCTTATAATGGAGTAAAGATTGCAATCAAGTATGGTAGAGATAGTCTCTCCATGGATATTGTACTTAATGCTTTAAGGTCTAGAGATTTAGAAATAAAAAAGACAACGAGAATGAAGTTTTCCTAGTCAGAGGTAGAATTGATAAGAAACCAGCTGAAGGAAATAGTAATTATGGAAGGTCGAAGTCCCAAAATAGAATCATAAAAAAGTGCTTTTATTGCCACAAGGAAAAGCATATTAGAAGGAATTGTTATGAACTCAAGAACAAGAGGAAGAGTGAATAAGAACCACATACTATGAATGTTTCTTAAGGATATGGTTCAGCTGAGGTGTTGACAGTATCAGAAACAAGTGTAATTAGTGATTGGATTTTAGACTCGGGGTGTTTATTTCACATGACACCCCACAAACATTGGCTTAAAGAATTTGAGAGCATTCATGACGGTAATGTTCTCCTCGAAAACAACCAAGAATGTGTTGTTGAAGGTATTGGTTCAATACAAGTGAAGATGTTTGATAATCAAATAAGAATTCTCACTAATGTGAGATATATATGTGCCAGATTTAAGGAGTAATTTATTGTCTCTTGGAGTCTTTGACAAAGTAGGCTACTCTTGTAAAATAGAAAATGGTACTATGAAGATTAACAAGGGAGCAATAGTGAAGTTGAAAGGTAAACTCACCAATAGCTTATACATTTTGCAAGGAAACACAGTGCTTTAATATCTCTACAAAATCAAGAGAAAGAGAAGTGGTGGCATCAAATGCTGTAGTATCTCTACAAAATAAGTATTTGCATCATGTACATTCAGAGACTAGTCTTTTCCACCAAGTTATCTGATGGAAAAGACTACTCTCTGAATGTATGAGTGTATCTACTAAAAAAAAGATGAAACATTCCAAGAGTTTATTGAGTGGAAGACACTAGTTGAAAGACAAACGAATAAAAAAAAGATGAAACATTCCAAGAGTTTATTGAGTGGAAGACACTAGTTGAAAGACAAACGAAAAGGAAGGTTAAAGTCATTTGAACAGGTAATGGCTTAGAATTCTTAAGTAAAGAGTTCAGAGATGTTTTGTGTGATGGAAAGATATGTTTGCAAAAGATTTCTACTAAAGATAATGTTTCAGATGTCTTTACCAAAGTGTTGCCATCTGATAAGTTTGAGAGTTGTCTGAAGGCTCTCAACTTTGTTGAATTGTAGTTGGTGATACGCAGTTCCTTTCATTGATGATCATTGTTTGTGTAATAAGTTGTCAAGGTGGAGTTTTGTTATATTTTGAAAAATTATTATATTGGTTTAAATTAATCCAACAAGGGTATTTTTGACAAAGACCATAGATCTCTATATTTCCTATTTTTCACACGTGTAAGTGTGGGCCCACCTTAGTGTATTTGTGTGAAGAATGTAAAATAGGTTTATAAAACCCTATTGTGAGGTTGTCGTCTTTGGTAACTTTCAAAGTAACTTTCATCTGAACCCAAAAAGTTTCTCCAGAGAGTGAGAAGCTGTTTTCCAGAGAGTTTCTCTAGAATGTGAGAAGCTTGTAATTTCTCCACAGAGTGAGAGGCTGGTTTACTATATGAGAGTTTTCTTGCCAAACCTTTACAAGGAGTGAAAGGTTGTGTGCATTGGTCAATGAATGAACTGATGGTGAATTAGTTTTAAGACCAATTGATGTGAGAAGCATTAAAGCTTATATACCATTGATTAATGACAGGGACTAGTGGAAGTAGATCGCATTTGATCGAACCACTTTAAAATTCGGTGTTATTCTTTTCTTCTCTATTTAATTTCTACAATTGTTTTGTTCTTGGGATGCTGATTTTATTAGATAAATATTGTTTGGGTTCTTCTGCATTATTTAACAGATATTGTTTGGCCAAAAGGGTTTAACAAAATTTTTATTTTTTAACAGCTAGTTTGGCTATATGTCAAAGGTCGGAAGGCTAACTTGTGCTTGAGATTATGTTCATGAGAGTTAAGCTGTAGATGATGCATTTAGTTGCTTGTGTATTTGTTGTGGTTATGCATCATTATGTTCCACAATTAGAGATTTTTATTAAGTATTTCTCAACATTCACCCTTATTACATTTTCTCATTCGGGTACTTGACATTTACATAATGGTTGAACCAGATGTTGCTGAGTGAATATCGCGAGGGACATGTTGTTGTGCCCTTACTTTGTTCACAATTTAATTATGCATGAACTATTTGACTTAGTGTTTCATTCATTTCAGTTTTTTATTTATCATTGTTTTATCATGTTTTGAGATAAAAAAAAGGAGATTTGTATCCATTGTTAGGATCTCACAAATGTCCCACATTGGAAAGTGGGAGAGTCCAACATCAATATTAAAGAGATATGAGTTTCTCCCCTCATTGCCAATTGGTTTTGAGGTGGAACCCCATATTCTCTAATATGGTATCAGAGCCCATAAAGCCCAAACGGGTATCGGTCCAATAAAAATGAAATTGAGATCCGACCCAAGATTGGTGAGCCCAAAAGAGGCACCATCTTGAGGGGGCATGTTAGGATCTCACAAATGTCCCACATTGGAAAGTGGGAGAGTCCAACATCAATATAAAAGAGATATGAGTTACTCCCCTCATTGCCAATTGGTTTTGAGGTGGAACCCCATATTCTCTAATATCCATTTATCAAGGATGCATGTTTTTTTTATATTGTAACGGCCCGGTTTTCAGAGTTCAACTTCAGGTCAATTGGCCGTTATTCCCGTTATTAACTCTTTGTTAGGTTTGAAAATGTTATTGGATTTAATATTCTATTCATTAATCTTGACAGGAGTTGATCCGGTTTAATTATGAGTTTTGGAGGTTGTTCGTTAAATAAAATAAAAAGAGTTTTAAATCTTGGTGGGTTTCGAACCCAAGAAGCAAGACTTGGAGAGGGTTAGTTCTAAAAGGGAATTAATGATTTTAAAAGTATTCGTGCCAGGACTCGAAGAGTGGATTTTTGTGAATTAACTGGATTTAATTCATTAAAAATCAAATTAGGGCATTTGGAGCCAAGGGTTCTCTTTAGCGTGTTTTCCAACGCATTCCAAGTGGTCGTTGATAACTCTCAAGAATTGAGAGTTAAAGTAGGAAAATAAGATATATTTTTATGTGAATTTGCTAATATTTAATGGAATTTATATGAACTTTCGCTCTGTTATAACATACTTTCGCCTAGGCGAAGCATCCTACGGTTTTCTGAGTAGGATGCATTTTAGAAGTTTAGTTGTAGCAAAAGTGCTTGATTCTGTGCAATTATATTGTGTTGAAGAATTTGATGTTTCTTTTAAGTGTCTACATCAAACTTGATGAAGCAAAGCGAAGTTCAAGCAAGAAGGGAGGTTCGCCAAGGTGAACCGTGTCATCATAACGAAGGGAAGTTCATGACGAAGGTGTTCGTTATAACAAAGCATCACGAAGCAAAACACACCTCATTTCAACATTCAACGAAGCCAACGAACCAGAACCCAATGAAGTTACCACCTCACATAGTTTCGCCTTAGCGAAACTAAACAAAGCTTTCCCTTGCGAAGGAAATGGTCCCAACTTGGACAATTTTTTCAGAGGTGGATCGTGGAACAAAGAATGTCAGTGGTCCCAGTCGACAATGGTTTGTGCGAGAAAAAGGTGTCAGTGGTCCCCAACGACAAACGCCTATGCGCTTAGAGGTTGTCGGCTGAAGCTTGGCTATAAAAGGAGCCCTTCCCCTTCATTTGTTCTCGTCGCGTCCGAGAGGAGCTACCACCTTAGTTTAGCTCCGTTTACTCCAAGTTTCTCTTGTTTTAGCCGTAGCTTAGTTGTTTTCTGCATTTCGAGTTGTTCCATAGTTTAGCTTAAGCGTAGGAGTAGTGTAGTCGGAGCTGCAGAGTTCGTCGGAGCCAAGGAAGAGTTGTTGAGAGACATCTCCGACCAAGCTTCTTCTCACCTTGTTTCTCCTTTTATTTCTTTCTTTACTTTCGTCTTAGCATAACTTGTAGTGAACTCTTTTACACGCTTTCAATGAAGATATTTCCATGATTTTCTACTGTTTTGCCTTTACTTTATGCCACGAGTAGCTAGTAAGTTCATTGGAAGGAAGTAGGCAAGTAGGGAAGTTTTATTTCGTCTTCGAGAGAAGCATTTGTGATATTATGCATGTTGTGTTAGTTTTATTTCGTCTTCGAGAGAAGTATTTGTGATAGAACGAAGTTGCATGTTATAACACTAGGTTTTGCTAAGTTCTGCTTGCATGTAAAATGAATGCTTAGAGATAAGATTCGCCAAGTGTTATTCGCTTAGTTATAGTGTTTGAGTTCAAGAGAACCAAACAAGTAGTTCAAGAGAACCACGTCTAGAGCTCGAGAGAGCCAAAGAGAAACTAGCAATGTTCACCCTTAACTTGTGGCGTTTTGCCTAAGCGGAACTACCCGAAAAGTCCTATTTCCCTTCCAATGTTCATTTTATATTTCATTCACTTAGATTAATCATATTTCAACTTTAAATCATTCGTTACAAAACTCTCTTAATTTCGCTTAAGCATCAGTTTAACTTTTCCATGTTGAGATGACCTTTACTTACATTAAAACTTGCTATAAAAAGGATTGTGTATACTTGCACATTTCTTAGAGATTCACACACTTTAGATCAGAGAAGAGTTTCACTTTAGCGAAACCAGCATTGCCACGTCATCATTCTCTCTCCAATTATCCATTTATTTATATTGAAAATATTGTGTGTTAAGAATTCTTCCAACAGCCGTCAAGAGGTTTCTTCCAAGTTCGAGTTTCAACGCCCGCGAGATTGAATTCGAGGTAAGGTTTTGATCTCTCTCTTCTCTTCTCCATGGATTTTCGAGAGTGGCTTATGGTTGGTTTGGTTTAATTAGTGTTTGGGGTATTTTTGATGGTTTGATCGAGACAGTTGCTGCCCGGGTTTTGATTATCATTGATCGCCAACGCCAACCTCGCACTGAGACAGCTACAGTCGCACGCAAGACGCCTCGCACAACAGGCCAAACCAGCGCTGTCGTCCCGAGCGAGACCCAGTCGTGCGATCACACCAGCCACAACGTCTTCGTCCGCACCACAGCGACCGAGTCCCATCTATCGCGCGAGCCGCCCACACCGCAAGCTGAGCAGAACCGAGCACACTACCGCAAGCTCGCATCCAAGCCATCGACTGACCACCCTCGCCTGCGCCTACGCCTGCTCGCCACAGCAACGCCGTCCCGGCGTGAGCTCTTTCGATCGTGTTTCGAGCTTCACCGAGCCTTTGACCATCAGTTGGGTATGGTTCCTTCGCTGCTGTCCTAGATGTTTTAGGGGTTGTTCTTAATGGTTTAGGTGTTTATTAATTATTACTTGCTATATTATTATTGCTAGGTTATTGATTGAGATTGCAGCTTAGGAGCATTATCGTTCTGTGGGTTTTAGTTCGCCAAACCAGGTAAGAATGTCTTACCGGGGTTGTGTGGACCCTGCGGTATTCACTAATAGTTGTTGGATATTATGTAAATGCTTTCGTGCCTACATAGTGGATATGAATCTTTTGTTTATTCTGACTGGCATGTTGTGATTCTGTGAGCATGTTAGTTTCCTGTTAGGGTCATTTGTTATGCTTATCTTTCATGTCTAATCTTATTTTATAGTACCATGCTAAGGCTGTTCTTTTGAGTTCCTATCAATTATTTGACCTGCTAGCATGTGCCAGAACTTAGATCTTCGTTTAGGCCTAAAGATCTGTTTATGTGCTAAATTACGAGGGGGAGTGTGTGAAACTTGTTGAGTGCCGGGTTATAGATAACCCATAGCGTTATTGAGCTACAGATAACTCTTAGCTTGTAACGGACCCAGGATTTTGGATCGTCGGTTGAGGTTAGTTTTGGTCGTTACGGCTTTTTGTTGGTTCTTTTAAATTGAGAATTAGTGTTTTCTTGATTTAATCTTGGGTTCTTGTTTTCTTGGTGCAAGGTTCAAGGTCGTTCTTTATTTAAATTAAAATAAGAGGTAAAAAGTTTAAAGGAAATAAAGGTGTTCTTAGTGGGTTTCGAACCCGCACCCTAGAGAGTTTGTTTTAATTGAAAGGAAGGGAAATTAAAGGTGTTCTTTTTAGTTAATTAAAGATTAAAGAAAGGATTTCAAGAAAAAGGGATTTTGGCGTTTTCCTCCCTTTCGATCGCACGCAAGGGATTTGTTCGTCCAGCTTCATCGGTTCGTCCTTCAGGTCTTCTTCTTCGCAGCGAGGTAAGCTTTGAATCGTTCTTGCTTTCATTTTCGTTCCTCTTGTTGTTGCCAAGCTTAGGTTTGAGGTTCGGGGTTGTTTCTTGCTGTCGCACGATCACGTGGCGCCATCACCACGGATCAGTTGTCTTTCGGTCGTTCGTCACGCCTTCATCGTCACCAATCCCTTCGCAGCCATCGTTCTCCAGCGCATGTGCAGCCAATCGCTCACCTCTTTCGTCAGCGTGCAGCCGTTTCCAGCGCCCCGCCCCAGACGCCGTTCGCGCTCGTCGTCCGCACAACAACCAGCAGCCGCCAGCGCTCACATGCAGACAGCCACTTCATTCCGTTTCGCCGAGCCGCCCCGAAACGTCCGCCAGCAGCAGACCCTTCGTTCGCACATCCCTTCGCACCAGCGAGTCCCCTTCGATGAATCTTCATCCGAGCAGCCGTCCATCGTCAACTTTAGAGGTAAATTAAGCTGTTGTCCGTTGTGTGTTTTAGAGGCTGTTTACTACCTTTAATGCAGTAGCTTAGAGTGTGATTGGTCTTTAATTGCTAGGTTCATAGCGGAGTTTTTGGCAGCTTAGGATTGTTCGCTCTTGTTGTGTGCCACTCGTTTGATTCAGGTAAGGATCGTTCGTCGTGGTTGGTGGACAATCCGTTGCTACTTTCTATGTTGTTTGTATATTTGTGAACCACGTTTTACTTGCTTGGCCTGACTGATTGATGTATGCTATTACGATTAGTTATATGCCATGCTCTTCTATGTAGATGCCTTGTTATATTTAAGTCTTGATGTATGGAAGCATGATTTGGTTGTAAAACACTTACAATAAAGAAAGATAGTATCATGCTAGGAGTTCTGAGATGTTGCCTAGTTGTAATTAGTGATTACTGAATGTTATGATGAGACTGTATTAACTGGAATGCTGTTATCTGTATCTGTTAGATAGGTTTTTACAGGGGTCATCATCCGGGCTTGTGGCAGGAACGCGAGGCAATACTTCGTCTCTGACCCACCGTCGTTGTTTAGCTAACCATGGGGCAGCCTAGTCCGCGACCTTGAGCAGAGATGGCCCCAATTGAGCTTGTAGGATTGGGAGGATGACGAGGCTTGTCCCGTCCCCGACCGTCGGCACGATCTCAGCGTGCCGGAAGGGTCCCAAGGTTGCCGCCTTTGAGCAGGACCGTTCCATTGGTGCGAGCCTACCTGGACGTATCCTAGCTGCAGGCGGACGGTGGTTAGGGCTGACATCGGTTTCGTGTGAGGTCTCACACCCCCGTTGCTCGGCGACACCGACCCGAGTCTTAGAGCATGCGTACCTGGACCAAGACAGTTAGCCTTCGACCAAGCTTTTACCTGGTTCCAGCAGCATGGGGTCCAACAACACTAATCTTTACAATGCTGAGTGGAGAGCTCCCTCGGGATATTGAGATAGTCTACCCACAGTAGAGAGCCGAGATAGACAGGCAAGTTCTGAGAGCTCGAGATTGATGAGTTGAGAAAGCCTTAGGGTGTAAGTCCGTAAAAAGGAAACCGCTTAGGCTAGCAGGAGGATGTTTGTTCTTTTGAAACCCGAATGGTTTCTAAGTAGTACCGAATGTTTGTAAGTAAGCTGAGATGTATGAAATGTTAGATGAGTTGAGTAAGAAAGCATGTTGACCTGCATACTTATGACTGATGTAAAGTGTTAACGTATTGTACCGATTGGGGATTCTTACTGAGTAACGTAGTTTACTCACCCTTACTATTTGTTGATCCACAAGTAATTTGGAACAGCGAAGCTGATAGCTGAAGAGGAGTGAAGGGATCATGGATATTGCTTTTGTGCTTGTTTTATTTAATAATACGTACTCTGGGTTGAGAAATGTTTAGTTTTATTTAAATGAGTTGCATTGCATGTAGTTGGGACACGGAGTCCCTAGATTTTATCTTAACTCTTTATCTAGATTCTTTTGAAGTCTTAAATAAAGTAGACTCGTTATCCTGAAATTCTCTGGCCACGGAGACGTTGCATGTTTTCCTTTGAAACATGTTGCTGGGAAACATGGACAAATTTCTTTGGTTTAACTGTTATGCTGTTTGAATGTTTTTAATTAAAGATGGTTGTTTTTACTTATGCGAATCCGGACTAGGTTCAATATGTTTATTTCCGCATTTAAAGTCATGCATGAGTTAAGGACCTAGGTTTAGGACCGTTATTCGGGTCGGGTCTTTACAATTGATATCAGAGCCCATAGTCATAGATTCTGTAGACTGACTTGCTTTTGTAGGTTGTTTCCATGATCCTCCACTCTTCAACAGCTGTCAGGTATGCTCTCTAATTTACATTTAATAAGGGTTAAGAATTTGCAATGTGTTTAGAGTTTGCTTGTCTAGTTGTTTGTGGCAGAGACGAGCAGGTTTTGACTCGTTGATTGCTATGGATGTAGATCACCAGTATGGCAGCCACTATAAGGGGAAGAGGGAGAGGAACAACTAGTCAGGGTGTCAGAATTGGTTCTGACACAACAGGGACATCGTCCCAAGGGGCGGCAAATAACAGGCCTCATGTGGCTCCAGCTTCTGATTCACCTAGTGATGGGGTGGATACTACAACTCCTCAAGAGACAAATCCTGGGGCAGACTTCACAGATACAATGAGGTCTATGATGGTTAGTTTACTCAGCGATCAGAGAGCATAGCAGAGGGCTGAGACACAAGCCCAGTTAGAGACTTAGAGAGAGGAGTCTCGTGCCCAGTTGGCCGCACAGAGACCTGAGTCGTTGGCTCAGATGGCCGCTCAGCGAGAGGAGGCACATGCTCAGTTAGCTGCCCAGCAAGAGGAATCTCGGGCTCAGATAGATCAGCTGACCCGTATGATCCAACAGGCAGTTCCAGCAGTTCATGTAGCCCCAGCAGTACCAGTGGCACCAGCAGTGCCCGTAGCCCCAGCAGTACCTGTAGCACCGGCACCTCCCGCTCCTCTAGTACCCCCGGTTCCATAGGAATCCATTGTTGTTGAGCCAGCAAGGGCAAGGGGTGCTGAGGAATTGGGAATGTGGCTAAAAGTTTTTGTTAAGTAGAGGCCTGAGAAGTTTGATGCAAGAGGAGATCCCATGTCTGCAGCTATGTGGATCTCGAACCTGGAGTACACCTTCCTTATCATGGAGTGCCTCGAGGTTCAGAAGCCAAGGTGCGCAGCTCACGTCTTAGTGGGCGCAGCCAGGAGGTGGTGGGAGGCCACCCTAAAGGAAAGACCAGTTGGGTCTCCACATGCGTCCTGCGAGTTTTTCAAGTCCTCGTTTAACACCAAGTATATTAGTTCCGAGGTGAGACAAAAGATGGTAGAACAGTTTTTGAATCTAAAGCAGGACTCAGATTCGGTAGAGGAGTACGAACGAAAGTTCTCAAAGTATGGTTACTTCGCAGAATCTTTAATTGCCACACCAGAATTGAAGATTGACAGATTTATAGCTGGTTTGAGACATAGGTTGTCTCAAGATGTGAGAGCCCTTGCCCCAGAGACATTTGCAAGAGCGGTCAAGTTGGGCATTATCTATAATGCTAAGGATCAACCAGACCAAGCAGTGGCGAGTAAACCAGTTTACAACGCTCCAGTGGCATCAGGCCAAAAGAGAAAGTTTGAGGGGTACAATAGCCGGCAAGGAAATAGTCAGATTCGTTCTGGGAACTTTCACAAGAAGGATCCGTTTCATGGTCAGGGAAATCAGGGTCGCTTCCAGCCTCGCCAACAGGGTGGTCAGCATCAGACACCTCCTTGCAAGACTTGTGGTAGACTTCATCTTGGGGCTTGTCGTGCCGGTTCAGGGGTTTGCTTTAAGTATGGTAAAGAGGGGCACCAGGCCCGGGTTTGTGGGCAGGCAGGAGGGGTAGTTCAGCCAGCAGGGTCGCGTGTTCGCGACGACTCGTCAGGAAGCCGACCGTACAGACGCCGCTGTGGTAGGTACGCTTCTTGTTTTGGACCACTTCACATTTGTTTTGTTTGACTCTGGTTCTACACATTCCTTTGTATCTTCTACTTTTGTTGAGTATGCATGTCTAGGCTTAGAGCCTTTAGGTTATGAGATGTCTGTGGCAACTCCTTCGGGAGTTAGCATGTTAGCTAGCTGAAAGGTTAAGGGTGGTCGGATCTAGATATCCGACGAGCTTCTAGAGGTTTCACTCATAGTGTTAGCTATGAGTGGTATCGAGCTTGAGCCAGGAACCCTTCCTATCTCAAAGGCTCCGTACCGGATGGCGCCGACCGAGTTAAAAGAGTTGAAAGAGTAGTTGCGAGAGATGCTAGATCGTGGCTTCATTAGACCGAGCGTGTCCCCGTGGGGAGCACCAGTTTTGTTTGTTAAAAAGAAAGACGGTTCGATGCGGTTGTGCATCGATTACCGGGAGTTGAATAAGGTTACGATCAAGAATAAGTACCCTTTACCGCGCATAGATGATCTGTTTGACCAGCTTCAGGGAGCTTCAGTGTTTTCCAAAATTGACTTGAGATCAGGGTACCATCAGTTTAGGATACGGGATGTAGACATCCCTAAGACAGCTTTCAGATCGAGGTATGGTCACTATGAGTTCGTGGTCATGTCATTTGGACTGACTAACGCCCTAGCTACGTTTATGGACATGATGGACAGAGTGTTCAAGGCATTCTTGGATCACTTTGTTATCGTGTTCATAGATGATATCTTAATCTATTTTAAGACCGAGGAGGACCATGCCTCACATTTAAGATAGATCCTTACAGCTTTGAGAGAGAACTCGTTGTTTGCTAAGTTCTCTAAGTGCGACTTTTGGCTTGGAGAAGTAGCTTTCCTTGGACACGTTGTGTCTATGGAGGGAGTAGTGGTAGACCCTTCAAAGATCGAGGCAGTGAGTTCGTGGGCCAGACCTACTTCAGTATCCGAGATACGCAGTTTCTTGGGTTTGGCAAGCTACTACCGTCGGTTCGTCAAGGGCTTCTCGTCGATAGCAGCGCCGTTGACTAAACTGACCAGAAAATGGGTTGACTTTGTTTGGGATGATAAGTGTGAGAGCAGTTTTGTACAGTTGAAGCGCAACTTGACTACAACTCCAGTTTTGTCAGTTCCAGAGGGCACATGAGGTTTTGTAGTTTACAGCGACACCAGTAAATTCAGTTTGGGCTGTGTACTGATGCAGCATGGCAGAGTTATAACATATGCCTCGAGACAGTTGAAGCCCTATGAGTAGAATTACCCAACTCATGACATGGAGTTGGCGGCGGTTATTTTTGCATTGAAAATTTGGAGGCACTACCTGTATGGCAAGAAAATTCAGTTGTTTACCGATCACCAAAGCCTCAAGTACTTCTTTACTCAGAAAGAGCTTAACATGAGACATAGGAGGTGGTTGGAGTTAGTTAAGGATTACGATTGCGAGATTTTGTACCATCCTGGTAAATCAAATGTGTAAAGACCCGACCAGTTTAACGGTCATAAACCTAGTCTTTACTCACATGTATGCATTCAAAGCGGAAATAACTGAACTTTTAAACATTTATGTAATACTAGATTCTAAGGTTTAAATCAATTAATTCAACATTTAATTTAAAACGGCCCTAGCCAGAGACTTTCAAATTATGAAACGTTCATTCAGGAGTAAATATAAAAGTCAAGGAATCCAGAATACAATTAAAACCCTAAGGGCTCCTGTCCAACTACATGCAGTTCAATAACTCAAAACGAATAAGACTCAGAGTATTTAAATTCAATAAATAAAAACAGCGAGCTAAACCCCATGATCAATCACAACAACCTCCAATCATCATATAGCCGGTCCAGGTTTACATGTGGAAAACCACAGAAAATAAGGGTGAGCAACGCAAGATTACTCAGTAAGAATTCCCCAATCGGGGTACAATACATTTCATTAGATCATGTACATGAATACAAGCTTTAGTCAACTTCTAGCACTACTGGGGCCTCTCAAGGTCCTTCGAGAATCTCTGATCTCGAACAAGCTCTACAACTTACTTAACAAGGATGCTGGGTGTACGGTTCTCATGATCGCGAGGGAGCCTCCAGTCGGAGAATCATGAGCGTGTGCGCACACCGCATGCTACTAAAATCTAGGTAAATGCTGGGTCTAAGTGCAGCCTACACTAGCACAAGATCACATGCCCTAGAGAGACTCGGAAGGTGTCACTGAACATAGGGATGCGAGACCTCTGCATCGAGCTATGACAACATGATCCACCACTAGCCTGCAGCTCGGTCCCGCTCACAGCAGGCTATCACTATGAGTCGGCCCTGTCCAAAGGCTGCAGAACTTGAGTATGCCAACATAATGTAGATTGAGTTGGCGAATAGGGACGGGGCAAGCCTCGTCATCCTCCTGTCCAACGGGGCAGCGATACGTTGAGCCGACTCGCCCAAGAATTGCCGACTAGGCTAAGCCAATGCAGGGTTAGCTAAACAGTGCTGGTGGTCAGGGTCGGAGTATACGTCCTCTCGAAACCCTGCCACGGGGCAACTTACTTTATGCCACCTCGGCCTATAGATGACTCTCATAACAAGGCTATACTAAGATAACATTCAACCAAGCAAGCATGATATATCGTATGTACAACTTAACATGGTACTAAGGAAATAGAGATAGACATGCTTAGCAAAACAATTAAAGCATGCATCTAACATGTAGAAAGAATAACAACATGCTAGACAGGAAACAAGGCACCCTAGCTTCTAACATGCTTCCAGTCAAATTACACAAGTAAACAAATATCAATAATGAGAGTAGGGTCCACACAACCCCGGTAAGAAATCCTTACCTGGTATTGGCGAATACAGAACACACAAGCAGATCAAATAGCAGTCACCAAAACCTAATCAATATAAGAACGAACAATTATTACTAAGTATAACTAGGAACAACCTCTAGAAGGCTCGTCGACAGCAAAGCGAAACGAAGGGGTCGACGAAGTGTTACCGAACGAAGACGGGCAGAACAGCAGGTCGCTCGCGGTTGTCCGCGTGAACGAAGGCAGCAAACAGCGAAACGGTGCTCGATAGACAACGAACAAAGATGGCAACGAACTGGCTTTGGTGCGGGTTCTGTCGCTGTGGCGAAGATGTACGGCTCGAGTTCGTTGGAGCGAAAACTGCTAGGCGTCAGAGGACTGCTTCGTGCGTCAATCCGTGCAACCAAACTGGCTGAGATTACACAAGCGGTTCTGAAATCTCAAACCACCATCAGCTGATACAACAAAATCGAAGTCTCCATCTGCCCGAACTCTCTCAAACAGACTGCACAACTTGGGATCACTTTTCTGACTGTCAATAACTTTCTGAGTGATGGACGGCTGGACCGTCAACTGAG